>PQWD01014123.1:0-130600 GCA_019425675.1 Leucinodes orbonalis | reverse complement strand
CTATATCTTTTTACACCAATGAAGATAGCATTGTTTATTTTTTTATTTTAGCAATAGCATTGTTTTTTATCATGAACATATCAATACACTTTAAAACACACGAAGTGTATGTGTGTGCACAATTATTATAAGGAATATAAAGCTGTTCTATGGCAAGTCAAGTAGTTTACAAATTGTTAAGATTCGGACACCTTCCACAGTAGGTCAGTTCACTAGAGTAGTTACTGTGGATGGATTTGAATTAAATCTTAGTCAATGTTAGTGGATGAGGGTGACTTTTTAATTTTTCATTATCTATAGACTAATTGCTAACATAGCCAAGTCATAGGTTAACGAGTATCTACATAGTTGAGGTCGGCCAACGCTTCTTTTCCCACTTGAGAACCATCCAGCCCCATTGGCCATTAGTAATTTTAGTACGAATAAGTATCATTTTATTACTGTAACTGTTGGAAGTATATCTAATCCGATTAGAAAAATTCGCGGTAATAAAGTTACAAAAAAGAATTACTAGCACTTAATTCCAATTTTATGTGACATAAAATTGTGTTTTCATTACCAACCCATTGAGTTAATGCTGCAGGTACTTAAAAAATCGCGCCTCTTAATGCCATCCAAATGTGTTTTTAAGTAGATCCGATACTTATCTGACGATGCCGACATGATAGCTATTGACCGAAATATCCATATCATTGCAGCACAACTAGAAAAGAGTCATCGACGCCATTTCACTTAGTACACACACTAAGCATTCGTTTCCATACTTGTCAGTTGAATGGTCACTAAACGTCGGACTTTCTGTAAACAGACTAGAGTTACATTCAGATATTGTGTACAGGCAATTTAATATGTTCCATTGTAGGTAGTAATAGTGGTTAACGGTTATTTCGATTTGTAACAAATAAAAGTTAATATTAGATATAATTATAGTATTAGGCCTAAATATTATCTTGAGTCCCAATGTACTTCGGAAGACATTTTAAGTGGATGGTCCTGGATTTAAGTGGATGGACCTTCTACCTTAGGTTGATAGACCAGGATAGGTACGTGGCGAGTTTCAAAATAATTTATACGCTGGTTAATTCATTAATTACGGGGAATGAAAACATCGTGAGGAAACCTGCGCACGTCTACGAAGAAATTAAGGGTTGTGCGTGAAGTCGGCCAATCCGGCTAAAGAGAATATATCACGACATATACGTAAACTACTTGTATGAAGAAGCAATGGCTGGCATATCCGCTGCGACAAAAGCTACAAATATATAGAGACAAGAAGTCGTTTCAAAATCTAATTTCACTCCGTAATAGCTGACAAATGACATGCTTTTAAGGAGATAGTTGATGCGTGAGGTCGGCTTGTTATATGCCCGTTATTTTAAAGGCCGGCTTGGTTTTGTGAAAAATTATGAAACTTTTCACAAAACTGACGTTTCATTTTGGTCTTTAATTGTTTTCTACTATTGATTAGCACGCATAATGATTTAATTTCTGGATTACTTAGTTTTAGATTATGAGGCGCTAAGATTTTTGCATTTTACTCGTAAGAATCTTTAAAGTTAAGAAGATAATATATAATTCTAAAAATTTCGTTAAGATGGATTCTATGGTTATTTTGGTAGACAAATTATCACTCACTTTTAGAAGGTATTTCCTATTTTTTCATAGGTATTAAGATTATTATCTTTTGCATTAACAATAATTATCATGTAAGATTTTAAAAAATGCAAAAAATATTTTGGTAGGGTGTGTATAACTTGTTATGTTTTGTATGACTACTGGATACGATTTAGTTTTGACGGTTTATATAATATATTAACAATGCCTATTTGGAAGATGCGGTAACGAGAGAGTTGCAGATGGGTTGTTAGTTAATACAGGCGGCTATGACAAGAGCTTGAACTGCGCCCTTGTGTCAACTTTGTCTCGTAACGAATTTACTACTGCGTCACTACGGGATTCACCAGATAAACGTGACAGTTGTATGAGATCCTTTCGAGAACGCCTGCGGTAAAGGCCGTTGTTTAAGATTACCTATGATGATAATTTGCAAGACACGCTAACAAGTGATCAGATGCGCAGTGAGTCAGCTCAGTCGTGTGCACGCACCTCAGTTTTAGAAATTGGGCAGTTGGTGAAGTTAAAAAAGGCTAGATTGGGTAAGTTGGAGCTTCAATAACCAACAAATGATTATCTGTACTAAAAATGCTGGAATAAAGTTTCGACCGATCTTACAGCGAAATAGTAATTGTTAGCATGGCGAAAAACTTAATGCTATAGTTATATGTTTCAGACAATGAAAAAGGGCTAGATAGTTCTTTTCGAGCTAAGAAGTTAAAAAATGAGTTCAATTATTATAAAAAGTGTCAGATCTAGCCCCAAAAGGGCTAAAGTAGCAACACTGCCCGCGTCCTCGCGCCGACCTTGTCAAGTTTTTTTTTATGTTGTAGCGGGCAAACGAGCAGACGGCTCATCTTATGGTAAATGACGACGTCGTCCATGTACATTTGCAATACCAGAGGACAAAGAAATGCGTTACCGGCCTTCTAAGTGGGAATAACTCTTCTTCAGATGGTAGCTGATTCCACAGTTTTGTCGTCCGAGGCAAGAATGGTGGTGGAATGTTGCAGCTGGAATGAGTATGAACAATTCCTACGAACACTCCCCGTTATATATGCGATAGAAATTGCAAAGTGAAGCCACATCTCTACGCACCTAAAATATCCAGCCGATCGGAAATATCCGGATCGTCGACGATTCGAGCAGTTCGTCTTTGAATGCGGTCAAATGGAAGAAGCTGGTACTAAGGAGCGCCTCAGTACCAGCTTCTTCCATTTGACCGCCCAAAGGTGAGAGCAAAATTCCATGTGGGGTCGCACTTGCGCCTCGGGAATGTTGTCAGATTTAGGCGATACGTTACGTACGAACAAAGGGCGTTTATTTAGCGGTAAACGTTACAGATTTATTGGTGTCTCACCACGGAACTCGTCTGACGCCTGTAACTGTTGGGTGAGTTACTTGTGAGAATGCCTATAGTAGTAGGTCCTGCAAAAACAAATTCAATTAAAATTTATTTATTTTCGAAATATATTTATTAACATTGAATGCTTATAATTTTCGGTTAAAGTAGGGTAATTATAAAATAATATTGAATGAAATATACATAAATTAAGAATATTAAAAAATTAGAATAAGTATAAATAATTTTTTTAAATTTACGACCTTTAGCTTGGAACTATCATCGGTTCCAAATTCTTACAAATAATCGCCAAATTTATTCAGCAATAATACCAGTAAATTTAAATAAGCAATTTAAAATTGACTTGGATTAAAAACAGAGACCTAAAACGTTTAAAGTGAGTGCTTTGAATTGGCACCAATGAGATAATTCAGTCAAATCATTCTAAATTAACGCAGACACAAATTCCTTTAAAACAAAAAAACTGTGAGCTGTGGTATGTGCCAGAAATGGTTTTACATTGTGCAATAATGAATCTGTGATTATGCAAATTGCGTCACGCTGTTTAGTTTGTGTATTTTTGCATTCCCATTTTTCACCATCCTAATTGTAAAATCTGACTCATTGTCGAAGTAATGCACGCTTATTTTAAAGTTCAAAGCCATTTTGCACGAAAACAATGTTTGAGAGGTTAAATGCGCGCTGCCTTTGTTAACGGCTAGATTTTTTATACTTCCTTTTGTATTTGCTACATTGTCTATGCAATATGCGATGTTTGTTGCAACGCCGTGAAAATATTTGGACAGACCCATTGCTCCGTATTCGCGTGTTTAGTATGACGCAAACTATTTGCACAAAGCCTGTTAAATTCCGAATTAGATTTCTGGTCGGGTAACTTTAGAGAACAAGTTTATCAAACTCCGGCTATTTTGGAATTAAGAAATTGTAGCCCTTTCTTTTAACAAAAATACGTATGCAACTCTCTAATCAGTGTCTGTTGCCTCTCTCTTCAAGCTTTCGCAATCCACTGCTGGACATAGGTCTCCCCCGTTTTGCGCCAGATATCCGGGTCCTCCGCTTTTCTCATACAGCTCCCACCAGCGTCCTTCCGCAAGTCGTCGGTCCATCGGGCCGGAGGGCGTCCTAGGCTACGCTTGCCAAGACGCGGTCTCCACTCCAGAACTCGTCTGCTCCAACGGCCATCGGTTCTACGGCATACGTGACCAGCCCACTGCCACTTCAACTTGCTGATCCGGCGGGTTATGTCGGCAACTTTAGTTCTCTTACAGATTAAATCATTTCTGATCTTATCCCTTAGAGAGACTCTAAGCATAGCTCGCTTCATTGCGCGTTGAGTGACTTTGAACTTGTGAACCAATCCTGCAGTCAGTGTCTATGTCTCAGCTGCGTATGTTAGCACGGGTAGGACGCATTTCTCAAAGACTTTCGTCTTTAAGCATTGCGGAATAATTGACGTTAAGACATGACGTAGCTGCTGTCCGTTGCCTAATATTTATTGATAAAGTCGGTAAGTCTATTTATTATAGGTGCAGATTATTTTATCAATTGTTTAAAAAAGATTAGGTTACCTTCAGGCGAAAGATAGTGTCATATGAGATTAGACCACCAAACACTGGAAAATCAATTGCCAGGTACTCCTGGTCACTGACATTCAACGGACGAGGGGATATTTATAATTATAGAAGTAAAGATATAAGTAGTAGCTGTACGTTAACTTTAGCATATAACATTGTTATACTACCTCGCGATAAAGATATTAACTCGAATAGATCAATATCAATGATGAACGATATATGTAAATTGATATTAATAACACTTGAAAATATCTAGAATAGAAATTTAAATAACTATCTAGATGGCATTTAAAATAGTAATAAAAAGCGGTTCGGTTGCAAAAAATTTGGAAATGAAAAAGTTGTAACCGGTCGCTGTTACAACTCGCAGCGAGCGGTCCGTGGTAGGCGCTAGACGTCTAGACGGACTGTCGCGACGCCTGAAGGCTCTTCAGGAAGGCCAAAATACAGCCGCCTCCCCTTCGCCTACCTCCTCGGACACGCTCACCTCTCGCGGTTACGCAACCTGTCTACCAGTACAAACGTCTGCGTGCGGGCAGACTTCCTTTGCCACAGGGCTGTAATATGAAGAATGGGTATAGATCTATGCCCTACTTTCTTTCTCATCAAGCACATTTAAGTAGGGATATTAATGTAAAGCGGGCGTATAGTCCGTTTATCCCTTTAAGTAGTAAAAATGACGTAAAATGCTAAGTTACAGTTATTATGTATTTAACCTATTCTTTAGACCGGAAAAAAGTGATATCTCACGCAGTTGAGCCAAAGTTTCCTTCAGGTAATTTATAAAGTGTAGGTTTCATTTTTCAGATTAGTTTTTATTTATTAATATTTCATTAAATCGAAACGGCCTCTATGGTCTAGTGTGTAGAGCGTTGAGTTTTAGATAAAGAGTTCGATTGCCGCGGGAAGACCGCTTTAGCACTTTGTGCGGTTTCCCTAGTTTTTTATCAAAACCTTATAGCGGTTTACAGAATACATAATTATAGTACAAAGTAGTTACAAAGTTTGAACAGTGTGGTGCTAATAGTTTCGGTGAAAAAGGGTATGCCACGGACAGACTAGACGAATCCATATGCGTTCCTTTTTTTTGGCTTGTGGCTACGGAGCTCTAAGACGTAATTAAAGCTGAATTGTACAAGCTATATAAATAACTACTGATATTAGGACCTGCACAAAAAATTTACTCGGATTCTTAAGCTAAATTACTGATAAATCATTTTTGATTATCACTGTTGTCTTAATTATAACTACCTAAATATATTACTTTTCTTAAACAAAGTATATTCGGCATTCAAACTTAGTTATTCGTCCGAGCACTAGGATCAAAAAACCCGCCGAGTACGCCGAGTATCGACGGAGTAGTCGGTTGAAAATAAATTTGAGCCGAGTAAGACTCGGTACTCGGCAAAAGTGTTACTCGGCGCATCTCTACTTTACTTGGTTCCTTGGCTTGGTTCATCGATCGTGTTATATCCAGATACTACTGTATAATATAGTAGTCTTTTCCTATAATACACCTTTTTTCTGTTTACATATTTTTTAATGAAGAAAGGAGGAGAGGAAAGAAGGAGGAAGCGACGGTAATAAAAACTGTTTTGCATTTTTTAGTTTTCAAATTTTATATCTAACCATAATGGCTTCTTCTAAAGACTGCTCGTATATATAGGTACCAATTGAAGCATCAAATATATTATCTAGAATTAGTTCAATCGGATTGAATACTCGCTTCAATAATTTTATCGTAAAAGTAATAACACCATTTATAAATTTGAACTCATTGATATGTAAAAAGGGGGCTGTATCTAACATCAAAATTCTCCGCTTTGACGAATACAAAGGCTTCTTTGATAATTTTTGGCGGTGTTTTTGATTTTATATAAGTGTAAGATACGAATTTGTATGTAGGTGCCATTTTAGATCGCTAGTATAAACAATAGTTATATATTTTATAAACATTTGCACAGCCCATCGGTTTCACCAGTGTAATTAGAAAGCACACTTTACAAATGAAAAAGACTATACTAGTATGTGGCACTAACACATACGGTTCAGTGGACTTTTTACGATTAATACACAGTCGTGTTAATCCGTTATTAGATATAAACTCACAATTGTATGCTTCTTTCTTGCTAAAATTGGGGATTGCTGTGTGAATGTTTGAGATATTTAATAATTGATGTTATCAAATATGACAAACAAGTAGGCACCTACTTGTTTGCCTTATTCAGTTTGTGGATAAGTGATAATATTATGTAACATTATAAAAATATTAATTCATTTATTTTTAGTCAATATCAAATGGTCCAATAATCGATTACAGTCTCCTGGTTTGCAACATTGCCTTGCAAAATAATAAATAGTGATCAGGCACAGCATTATACGTCATCCGGGATTGTCATCGGCTCGCTCGTAATTGAGTTAAAGTCAAAATCAGTTTCATGGTCCCTTGTCAGGACCCTCTAATTTCGTCATGTGCGTATCCCCAACAGTTGCCCCTTCATTTAATTTAAATCCTAATTTCGATACGATGACATGCAAAGCTTGTTATATATATGCAATTCTAGAATAACGAGTAGAATCTGCCGATAAACAACAAATGTTATGTCTAAGCATCAAACATTTATTATTATTTATTTGTTATTCATACATACCTACATGATGTTTATAATTTATAACATACCTACGTACATAGACACATCCAGAACAATATAACAAAGACAAGTGTCCCGTGTATACAACACTAAACTTTATAGATTTTTTAAAAATTATATAAGGCAGAGGATATTTGAATAAATTAATGCATCAATGTTTTGTTTGAAAATAAACATTGTGCAAATAAAATAACTATTGCTACGGTCGTTTAAAGAATATAAAAAAACATAATTACTTGAAGTTCCATCGTGTATTCTTAAGTATGTGAAGATGGTAGTCCTTACCACCCACGAATCCTCATTCCGGATAAAATAACTGCCTTTTTTGGAAATGTGAAGATGAAATGGGACATATTATATGAAGAAAGCAAATTTCTTCAAATATCAAAGGATTTTATGTTAGATTAAGTCGAACATATATTAGAGGGCTCTTGATTAGTGCCTTTCATAAAGTTTTCTAAAGTTGCTAATTTAACGACGGAGATTTGATACTTCGATAGGCAGGTATTGAGTGAGTTTTGGGAAAATATATTTGTATAATATAAAATATGAACGACATTAGTTAAAACACTAGCATCTTATCAACTCAAAAGAAACTATAAAAAAACGATTACAATACATTTGTTATAAATCTTTTGTGCAGCTCTGAGTGGTTTAGATCACTGTTTGATTTGGGGTAGTGAGTTTGAATCCTACGAGGACCTACGCGAAAAATCTAAAGCCGTCTTGCAGGTTCATTGCAAATGAGTGCATTTCCATACAAGGCCAGATTATGGTCGCAATCGCAATGTCAATGCTCGGATTATTCGTCGAGAGAATTGATGCAAGTGCGGGGTAGGGAGCGAGGGGTGCAATCGTGGATGTACAGGAAAGTCTAGATGTTTTTTGTTAGTGGTTTCGTGAAAATGTCATAAAACCATAAAGCTCCTGATCGACGGCCTTTTTTTTTAGAGGGACAAAATTTTGGAATGAGTATCTAGCCATTGCGAACATTTTTGGGGCAACAAAACTTTAATGACTTTAAACGTCCCCACTGAGGGGCAAGAACTTACCCGTGTAAGGTGTATAGGCCGTAGTCGTCCACGCGAGCCCAGTGCAGTTTGGCCGACTTCACGCACAACCTTTGAATCTCTACGCAGTTGTGCAGTTGTGCGCACATTTCCTTACAATGTTTTCCCTCACTATTATTTATTATTATTTTATCATGAAAAGTAACATTAATGTAACATAGCACTTTCAAGTAAAGGCCATTTGTTAGAGATATTTACATTTATTTGAATTTATCATTCGTATATTCTTCTATTTACGGGTAGGCTCGTGTTGATGACGATATTCTTCTATATCGTAACAATTCCCTTTCTTTTGATTTGTTTTTAATGAAAAGGGTGGCTTACGGGCTATACAATCAGCTGAAACCAGATAGCAATAGCTAACTCCAACGGGCGGATTGTAGACAGCGTAGCCCAGCGTGGAAATTAGGGCAAACTTCGTCATTATCTTGGAGGTGACCCAAAGTCTTAGTACATGTGATGGGCTATTTTAGTAAATAAAATCTTCTTTTTTTAAATTACCGGGTATAAGAGACTTAATATCTGTTGTCTCGGATAACAGGCGCAGGGCGGCACTGATGAAAATAATAACTGTCTATCAGTTATTGGTCTTCTTCATTGCTGTTCTGTCGTGATCAGGCGTATCATCAAGTGAGCGTCCTGGCTGTTCTGTATTCTTTGTAACAAAAAATAAAGAAAATGAGTCATGGGGTTATTTGACCGACTGTTATACCATCTCTTCAATGTCACTCCAATCCAAGTATGTTCAACAAGTGTAATTTGTTGTGTTGTAATTCATTAACCTTTTACTAGAATTCCAGATAAGTACCATAGAATATCAATATTAGATACTTTTTTGGTATATCCTCCGCGACAATTAAAGAGTACTAAGTACTATACTTTTTGTCTCCAGGAATTAGTATTTGTTTCGTAACACGCTTAAAGTATAAACTGTGAGAAAACCAAACAATATAAATGTATAACATTTTCAGCATAGGTAAAATGAGAGCATTGAATAATTATTTTCCAAGGAACGATTATCACCCTGCGGCATCCAGCCCTTTGTATCTGCGAATGCAGCGATGCACTGTGCAATGCACTGCGCCGCCCCGCTGGCCAATGCCACCGATTTCACCAATACTTATGGAACCCTCACGTAACCTAGCGTAATGCAGTTGCGCATAGACAAAGCGATGACTTTTTACGACTACTTTGTTACAAGATATTCAGTATAGTTTAGACTCAAAATGTTATAACAAATTTAGCTCTACAGCGAGCAAAATTTATAATTAGCTCTAAGGGCTTACCAGAGTTAAAGAAATCATCAACATCGGTTCATATACGACAAAGATATTCGCGAACAAACATAAAAAAAGCATAATATGTACAGTCGAACTGATTAACCTCCTTTTTATAAGTCGGTCAAAAACTTTAACCTTGTCTTAGGTCGTTGAAGGGGGAATAGTATATGTTTAGGGAGCAAAAACGACTCGGGACGTACCGGTAACGCGAATAGGAACTGGTCAAATCTACTGTGATTCACCTTTCGCAGACCTCATCCCATAGGGAATGCTACCCGTACCTTTGCAAAGACGCAACAAAACCGGCAAACTGATTTATGTGTAAAATGAAAAAGGAAATAGTTTGTAAGGTACTCGCAGCATAAATGTTAGCTATGGGATAGAATTTACTATTAAAGGCTTCTTTATGAAAATCTTGCCAATTGCGGAGAATACGTAGTAAAATTTTTAAATTTTTAAGCCGTTAATATTACCTACGTTCCAGAACTCATTTGGATAATTTAATAATTTAAGCCTGTGATATAATTTTGCTTTGAGGTACGTACATTGAAAATGAATTTAGTAAACTCTTAACGCTTATGAAGTAATTAATCACTTATGATTATGAGGTATATATTAGCAACAATTTAACCAAACAATAAAATAGGTATAGAATTCTACCAGAGTACACCGGGAACTTACATTTTAAAACCATTAGGTACATACTTTTCTGAGCTAGTTTCGTGGGCGTTACATAGTTTCTAGCAGCACTTGCCCTATAAATAACTCCATTTTTAAGACGACTGCTTTACTGCTGGAGAATACTAAGTGTCTTATTTAATATATTTTATGGGGATAGGGTCGTGAAAATCTATATTTAGGATGAAATTTATGTGACTTACCTTGAATTTATAATATTTGTTTCCATCTGCACATTTAATAAGAATAATAAAGCATTTACTCTTAAATTAAATGGTCATATATTCAACATACTGTTAAAATTTAAGTTTGGTTTTTGTTTTAGTATGTTCACAAGTTTAAACATAAGACTATTATTCAAAAAGTCGACGTTTTCATCTAGGTATATAACTTGATTATATTATAATACGTTATTCTCGATCAGGTATCTGTGGTAATGTCATGTACAGATTACACCATCGATTGCCATATTCTTAAACATAATATATAGATGCGGGTTGTGATGCTTAGTTTTCTAGTATGACTTTTCTAGTTATTCAGTACAAATATAATTTGATATGGTTAAATGAAATGCATGCTCGTCAGTTTTCTATCCAATTTATTAATGCAATAGAGAGCAGACGAGCAAACGGTTAACCTGATGGTAAATATCACCGCTCATGTACATTTCCAATAACAGAGGGCATATAAACGCATTGCTGATATTTTAAATGGAAAAACATTTTTCTCTCTTTTCTTCTAATAAAAAAGAGCACAGAGAAAACACATTGGATCGCAAGCAAGCTTTAAAGATGTCGATAAATCTTGTCGGAGAACCGGTAAGATGGAAGTCCTGTTTGGAGGCTGGTGTAGTCGGAAGTCGGCTAAAACGCGGTTCGTGTCATTCATGCCTTTTTCGCACCTATCTTTATTGGAACAAAGTCTTTCGCCGATAGCAATCAATACTATCGGTTGGCCAACGGCAAATAACGGTCCGTATTTACCCAATTTATATATTTGTTTAATAACACATATATAAATTGGGTAAATACCGTCCCACGATAATTCGTATGTCCACACAGTAATAAAGGTTTAGTCTTTGTGTGTACGAGTATGTTAGTCAATTTGTGTGGGATTGTTTGAAATAATGTTGTATTCAATTATTATTTATACGTAAGAGACTAATGGAACAAATGGAATGGATTGTCTTACATGGAACCTTTCATTGTGTATGACCATTAGCGCATGCCATCATATAATACGCGTAAAGGGCGTCCGTCAGGTGTCGCTTCAGTGTCGTTGTTCTTTGCTTTGTATGAAACCTGAACCCACCTTCACGCGTCCTTCGCACAATGACTCAACTGGCCAGATAACTGGTAACAGAATTTATATTATACGTGGGTTTTAACAATATACGGCTTGCCTTTTGGAATTCGTCGACTTTCTACTATTTATTTATTATTTTAGTAGAAAAACAAATGTTTTTCCGTATACTTAATTTGGTATTAAAATTAACGAGAAGACACGGTTTAAATTGAATAACGAAGATATCTAGGTAGTTTTCTTTAAAGTTATTTTAACTTATTCAGTTATTATTAAAATCTAAAGATTTACATAGTTACTTACCATAATTAAGTAAAATAGTTTAAAAATAATTTAAAATTGATTTCAAAAAGTAAAAAGTTACATTTTATATTATTTGTATATTTTGAATCAACTACGAGTAGCATGGTAGTAGTTAACACCCACGAAACCGGCTTGAGCCAGCGTCATCATCATCATTATAATGATCACTTGATCGGCCTTTAACGTTCCACTGCAGGGACAAAGCCCTTCCCACACTATGGGGAGCTTGAGCCGTCCGTAACCCACCCCGCGGGCCCGGTGCGAATTGGTCGGTGTTAACGAATACCATATACGGTGAAGAAAAACATCGTGGGGAAACCTGCGCACGCCTGCGAAGATATTCAAAGGTTGTGCGTGAAGTCGTCCAAACCGCAGTGGGCCCGCGTGGACGACTAAGGCCTAACCACCCTATACGGGTAGGCTCGTGCCCCTCGGTGGGGACGTTTATTAAGCAGATGATGAACGAATACCATCCTTATCTAGTAAGCGGGACCGACGACTTAACGTGCTTTCCGAAGCACGAAGAGACTCGAGATAATATTCTTCAGTTACCCATAATATGAACGATCGTTCCGTTATTTGCGCTTGAGCCTGGGGCCAGCGTGGTGGGTTAATCTTACATATCTATACTGTCCTCTATGGCCAATACCCCGCAGTGAGCCGCTCTAGAATGATGATGATGAGTACGATGAGCAGGTGAGGTAGATTTTGTGTCCAAAGAACCTGTATCTTCATCATCAGCTCATTATACGTCCCCGAGGGGCACGAGCCTACCCGTATAGGGTGATTANCTTATGAACGTCAAAAATATACAAAAATAAAAAAACAATTAAAATACTTAACTAAAAATATGAATTTTGAGCTTTGAAAAAAAGCGCTTCAGTGGATTGCCTGTTGAGAAAGAATATATATATAATGTTATGCATAAACTCTTTGGTTTTTATTAGAAAACAAGCGCAGTCGACGGGGAAGTTGGACTCCGGCATGCGTGGTCGTACCGTGTGACTAAGTCCTGCGCACGGACGTTATGAACTGCAACTCTTAGGCCGGTCCTATGGAAATCAACGCAAGCAGCCGCGAGTATATGATTCCTTGGCATGGGAGTGGACTCCGAGCATTGGCTCTTATTTTGAGAGTGAGTTGTTGTTGACGACCTGTTGATTAGTTACAACTATCTCAGGTGTCTGTCCAGAATAGCGAACGTCGTGCTTCCTTTCTGGGCAATAGTAGGATACGCTAACGCGTGCCTCTTTCCCTATAATTGCAGTTGGACATGCTAACGTCGTGCCTCTGTCTGGTTGAGCAAGTTTACGCTAAGTCGTGCCTATGACTTATCCTGTGTGAAAGTTATGCTAACGTTGTGCCTAATGACTTCACTGAATTTGTTTGCAATTATATTGCATTGTTGTTTGAGTGATTACTTGGACATTTGTCTGAGCATGTTTAAAGCTGCTTATGCGCTTTGAATGTTTTGTGTTTTTTATTTCTATGGTATAGGTGCAGACAGTAACGGTGAGGAGTTCACCCCAGGGACACAACCAGGGTCCAGTGTGCCTGAGACGAAGTACCAGAATTCAGTACTTCAGATCTGCGACACATTCGGAGCCTGGGCCAGTCTCTCCATGCCGCGGCTCGACTAAGAAATGGAGTCCGAGGAGCCTCCTATCAGAAAGCCGTATAGAAGATATGAAGACTGCAAATACCCACCACAGCGTTACTATAAAAGCGAGACGAGAGACGTATGTCGGCCATTTGCTGCGTCGTCCTTGCGTTCGGAGCTCTCCACAATTTGCGTATTAATTATGGTACACAATTATTTTTATTGTTGTGAAATATTAAAATTAGTGCAGTTGATCGTGCTTGTTGTTTTTAAAAATTAGTTTACTAAGAAATCGCTAAGAATATATTTTTTTAATTTATCAACCAATTGTTTAGAAATTTATTTTATTTATTTATTATATTAGGTCTACCAACACTTGACAACCTTACGATACAAAAAATATAATACTCAAAGACAAAGACAGAGTGCATCAAGCTATGAAGGTAAACACCTCGTGACTGAGTGAAATGAGTGGAGGGACACAATTTTTTCAACTTAGAAATATCTCTCGCGCAAACTATATGATTTTATAATAAGTGATATAAAAATCTTCATATCATTTTTCAAGATCTACACATTGATACCCTACATGTATGATTGAAAAAAATTTTTGAGTTTCAGTCAATGTATGAGGAACTCCAAAAATATTTTTGTTTATTTTTTATTTATGTTTAATGAAAGTGTTTATTCAGTTTAGGTGCTTATGAACAACTTATGAATGTCAAATGACTGTTCGGGAGGTAGTTTTCACTGAAGAAACAGCAAGAAACTCAGTAGTTACTCTTTTCAAAAACATTGTGTTTAATACTGAATCATTTTGTAATCAAATAATTATATAAAGCAAATTATATTTACAATTTTTATCATATTAAGTATTGGTAAAATAATAATCTACAAAAGTACTATTAAGCAGTTAAGTATTATAAAATTTAAATAGATGATAACAAAAAAAACAAAGGTAGTGCAGGCGTGGAGATCAACATGTCCATGAGTTTTTATCATTATATAATCTTCATACCATAGTAAGCTTTTTTTTATTAAAATCTACTTACATGAGACTTAAACTTATGCAGGGGTAAATCAATTACATTTGTGGTAGCCTTTTAAATATTTTAATGCTTAATCCACAAATGAGTTCCCGACCTTATGCATCTGAGATTTGGAAGTTTGTGTTTGTTCCTAGTTCAAACTATGATTATCTGACTTTTTTGAAAATACATGTAAATTTTTGTGTACGTAGATGACAGTCAAGAATGTACTGAGATGGCAATGTTAAAATATTAATTTCTTTAAATAATTCTCTAAGTAAGACACGTGATTTAGGCCGTATATAGCACGAATGGCTCTTTTCTGCAATATTCCTATAAAAATCGACTTTATATATGTTCACAGACATATGTATATGTAAACTGTGAAAAATTTAATATAGGAATATTGTAGAAAAGAGCCATTCTGCTATATACGGCCTAAATCACGTGTCTTACTTAGAGAATTATTTAAGAAATTAATATTTTAACATTGCCATCTCAGTACATTCTTGACTGTGTCATCTACGTACACAAAATTTACATGTATTTTCAAAAAAGTCAGATAATCATAGTTTGAACACTAGGAACAACACACAAACTTCAAATCTCAGATTGCATAAGGTCGGGAACTCATTTGTGGGATTAAGCATAAAATATTTAAAAGGCTACCACAAAATGTAATTGATTACCCTGCATAAGTTTAAGTCTATGTAAAGTCGATTTAATAAAAAAAGCTTACTATGTATTGAAGATTATAAAATGATAAAAACTCATGGACATGTTGATTCCACGCCTGCACTACCTTTGTTTTTTTGTTATCATCATTTAAATTTATATAATACTTAACTGCTTAATAGTACTTTTGTAGATTATTATATTTTACCAATACTTAATATGATAAAAATTGTAATAAATTTGCTTTATATATTATTTTGATTACAAATGATTCTGTATTAAACACAATGTTTTTGAAAAGAGTAACTACTGAGTTTCTTGCTGGTTTCTTCTCAGTGGAAAACTACCTCCCGAACCAGTCATTTGACATTCATAAGTGTTCTATAAGCACCTAAACTGAATAAACACTTTTCATTAAAACATAAATAAAAGAAATAAACAAAAAATATATTTTGGAGTTCCTCATACATTGAACTGAAACTCAAAAATTTTTTTTCAACATACAATTGTAGGGTATCAATGTGTAGATCTTGAAAAATGATATGAAGATTTTTTATATCACTTATTTATAAATCATATAGTTTGCGCGAGAGATATTTCCTAAGTTGAAAAAATTGTGTCCCTCCCACTCATTTCACTCAGTCACGAGGTGTTTACCTGTCATAGCTTGATGCACTCTGTCTTTGTCTTTGAGTATTATATTTTTTGTATCTGTAAGTGTTGTCAAGTGTTGGTAGACCTAATAAATAAATAAAATAAAATAAATTTCTAAACAATGTGGTTGATAAATTAAAAAAATATATTCTTAGCGATTTCTTAGTAAACTAATTTTAAAAAACAACAAGCACGATCAACTGCACTAATTTAATATTTCACAACAATAAAAATAATTTGTAGGTACAACAATAATTAATACGCAAATTGTGAGAGCTCCGAACGCAAGGACGACGCAAGGCAAAATGGCCGACATCACGTCTCTCGCTCGCTTTTATAGTAACGCTGTGGTGGGGTACTTTGCAGTCTTCATATCTTCTATACGGCCTTTCCTGATAGGAGCCGTCCTCGACTCCATTTCTTCCTAGTCGAGCCGCGGCATGGAGAGACCTGGCCCAGGCTCCGAATGTGTCGCAGATTCTGAAGTACTGAATTCTGGTACTTCGTCTACAGGCACACTGGACCCTGGTTGTGGTTCTCCTGGGGTGAACTCCTCACCGTTACTGTCTGCACCTATACATAGAAATAACAAAACACAAAACATTCAAAAGCGCATAAGCAGCTTTAAACATTGCTCAGACAAAATGTCCAAGTAATCACTCAAACAACAATGCAATAAATTGCAAAAACAAATTCAGTGAAGTCATAGCACACGTTAGCATAACTTTCACACAGCATAAGTCATAGGCACGACGTTAGCGTAACTTTGCTCAACCAGACAGAGGCACGACGTTAGCATGTCCAACTGCAATTATAGGGAAAGAGGCACGACGTTAGCGTATCCCTACTATTGCACCAGAAAGGAAGCACGACGTTCGCTATTTCTGGACAGACACCTGAGATAGTTTAGTAACTAATCAACAGGTCGTCAACAACAACTCACTCTCAAATAAGCAGCACATGCCTCAGGAGTCCACTCCCATGCCAAGGATCATATACTCGGCGGCTGCGTTGGATTTTCCATAGGAACCGGCTAAGAGTTGCAGTTCATAACGTCCGTGCGGCAGGATTAGTCACACGGTACGGACCACGCATGCCGGAGTCCAACTTCCCCGTCGACTGCGCTTGTTTTCTAATAAAAACCAAAGAGTTTAGTGCATAACATTATATATATATATTCTTTCTCAACAGGCCAATCCACTGAAGCGCTTTTTTTCAAAGCATCAAAATTCATATTTTTAGTTAAGTATTTTTAATTGTTTTTATTATATTTTTGTATATTTTTTGACGTTCATAAGTGCTTTTTGTAAGCCTAATTTGAAAAAATTTTGATTTTGATTTTTTTGAACATCAGGGAGTCTTCCTGCCTTGATTCACGTAAGTCTTGATCCAATTGATTTCGCCGAAGACGTTCTGACGCTCGCTGCCTGCTCATCTCACGAAGTGCTTCACGGTTGGGACTTGAGCCTTCCAGCGCCACATCCCAGACGAGACACGGATGATGGGTGTAGCCGCATCAATACCCACCAGCAGGTTCAATGGTGAGCATTGGTGTCACCTTATGCTTAGTGATGTTAAGCACCAATTGGAGCTTCCAGAACACTAGGCCATCTTTGCTGGCGATGGTTTACCTCAATGCGTATCATATTAAGGACGGTTCGACAGTATCGCTCAGCCTGTCCATTAGATGGTGCATTTCTGGAGTTATCAAATGAGTGTCACACCCCATTTCATTTATCCAGTCAAGAACTTTGCACTTTGGAACATACGACCTCATCGGCAACGATAAGTTTAGGTGTTCCAAATAACGAAATAGTATGGGTAACGTGGCGCTTTAATTTCGTAGCATCCTGTCGATACATCGGATAAAGTAGCAATATTTTGAAAAGAGTCTACCACAATAAGTACATACCGATACCCATCAACTTCAGGCAGAGGTCCAAGGGCATCCATATGAATGACCTTGAAGGGCAAATCTGGGTTTTTCCCATGATGAATAGGTTGGAGCGGACCACGGGGTACCTTTTATGGGAGATACACACTAGACAATGTGCCACATATTTTGAACAAAACTTCGAACCCCCGGAAACCAAAAATGTCTCAGTATTAAGTCAAGAGTTTTGTCAACACACTGATGGTCATATTCGTCATGGAATACCCTAAGTACGCTGAGTCTATGTCCCTTTGGATGAGCATAACAATCGGGACGGTTCACCAGTAGGTGAAAATTCACATACAGGACATCGTTTTTAACCACGTACCGACTAGCATCCAACTGACCATCTGTCAATTTTTGAATAAGTACCCGGTCTCTTCATCGGAAGCCTGAGCTACTTGTGCCAATTCAATGGTTTTTTGAATGGAGCATACATTGACTGGATTCCGACTCAGATAGTCGGCGTGTGACATGAGCGACCCCTTGCGATATTCCAGAGCGAAATTAAAATCCTGCAAGTATACCACCACCTAGCCACTCTCGGGAGCAAATCTTTTTCCGTTGGGTCAGTTTCAATGCTTGCAATCCGTTACTATGGTGAACCGTATACCCAAGGTAATGCGAAAATTTGTAATGCTTTCACTACAGCAAGTGTCTCTAGTCGTAAGAGTGGTACTTGGTTTCCGCCCCTTGTGTAAGCTTGCTATAGTACGCAACTACTCGTTATAACCCCCTTCATGGACTTGCAACAGAACAGCCCATATCCTATCGAACTCGTGTGTATGTACTTCGATAGGAAGAGAAGGATCGTAAATAGCAAGCACGGGCTCGCTAGACAGGTTCACAGAATACATATACAAAGTTTGAATAGTGTATTGCTTATAGTTTCGGAGAAAAAAGGACATACGGACGGACAGACAGACAGATTTGACGAATCTATAAGGGTTCAGTTTTTTGCCATTTGGCTACGGAACCCTAAAATCACTACGCAAAGAAAGCTGCTTGTTTTACACTTCACTTGGCAATAAATCAATGTAATTATGTACTTATCTGACTTCTGATATCAGATGTTTGTGAAATATCTACCCGAAAGAGGAACCAGAAAGTAGCAAAAAAGTTGTAAAGTTTGTTAGTACACCAACAAAACTTTAATCAATTGATAGGCATTATTTTAACTTTTTACCAAAAACGCCTCTTTCTCTGTAGAGGCGTTTCTGAAACTAAAGTTGAGCCTGGAATCGTGTGGAAACTAATCCAACATTGAAGAGCAATACCGGCCAGCATGCTCAAAATGGTTATAATAATACCTACAAATATACTTAAGATTATGTCGTATCGTGACATGTAAAAGCTTCGTAAATGACATGACACCTCGTTCCATACGGCGTATTCTACTCAGATAACTTTGAATTGGCTTTATCGTATATTTAACTCAAATTGGATCTCGACAATTAAGGGCCAGACGATGACATTGTAGAATTATTAATAATGGCGCACAGAAGATTAAAGCGTTAAGTTTGTAACAACTACTTTTAAAATTATATTTATCTCTACACAATGAAAAAAGTTATTGCAAGTATAATTATGTTAATGTTGTTGTTATTATATAGCTTTCGAATCGGGTACAGTTATATAAGCTAATTAATTTGTAATAATAGATCCATTGGTTCATTACACGGTCGTCATTTGACTAAAAGTGGTTAACCAACAGAAGCAACTTTTCTTTGACTAGATAACATACATACTACGGTTGCACTGATACATAAAATTAATTGAAGTCCCCAATTAAGTCTATGCAATAATAACATAATAACGTCATAGGAGCAATATGCAATAAGACCGGGTTTCATTTCTAACTTGAAATATTGCTTTCGTCAGTTTTTATTTAGCCCACAGCAACACGAATTAACCGTCCGTCGTCCATTATTAACGGTCTCTATAATATTAAATCTGATTGTCATGCCTGCCTCATTAGAATTTGGGTCTAGTTTTTACAGTTTATTATGATGTCATAGTTGGTTCAACAGGAAGTTCAGTGCTTTAGTCCGATTATAGTGGTTGGGACCCGATTATTTCGATGCACATGACTACACCACGCTCTATTGTTATACGAAACACAATTCCCGCATTGAAGCCACCTGCAGTATTTTTAATAGCTGCCTATGCGTGCATGTAGACACTAGACAGTACCCCTTTCTGTGTCATTTATGAATGCGTTCTTTATTTAGCAATAACTGAATAATAATTATATTTGTACCTGTCTGATATGCGTGCAACATGTGTAAATACATTGTACATTTAATTATTAAATCTAGCTAGTTATTCTTTTATACATATTGTATAAGTACAAGGTTAAATTTAAAGTTGAAGTTAAGTAAGTACAAAACTCAAGGGTATAAAAATAACACTTTTCGTATTTCCCCCCAACAATATGTTAAAAATACCTACCACTATCGTATCACTAAAATAACTAGCAATCGTATTGCTTCTAAAATAGTGCTGATCAATTGATACAATAAACGACAAAGGTTAAAAGTGAGGAGGTGCAATGTCATCATCAACATTGTCCTCGAGGTCGGGTCAGGCGCGGTCGGGGCGGGCGCGCAAGGGCGTCTATGCAGCGCCCTCTGCGCCCTTGCCGCCAGACGGTGCATGCACCCTGCACGCCTTATGCACACTAGGTCACAAACAAAAGCCGTGCCTTATAGATATTTTAAAGCGAGTTCGGCTTGGGGCAGGGTATGGTTATTGAAAGTACAAGTATCGATCGGAAAAGTCTAGAACTGAATACGTTTTGTTCATTCCATAAACTCGAGGCTATTCACAATCGCACTCATTTTCCAGTAATGGTTCACTTACCCTTATAAATATAGCATAATGGTAAAGGACTTTTACTTTCAAGAACACAATAGAAAAGGTTATTACGACGATCTTTGTCATTATTTTTGTATTAGGTAGAATTGCAATTATTATATTCTTGTGGTTTTCTAAACAGGCATACCTTTAAATTTAATGTTCATTTAGTACTTACCTACTGCTTATAATAACGTTACGTATTTTGCAATATGAAAAATACGTTACGTTATTATAAGCATCGCGCTTTTGTATGAAATTGTAAAATTATTTCAGTTTAACATTTTCAACGGGCTTTCTTTACCGTTTATTGCTTTTATTTTTTATCTCCCAAAACCGTGTGGCTTATCAAATAACAAACTTCTTAAACAGATTAATATTTGTAAAACCTATATCCTATGATGATTTTTTATTTTACAATGATGAATACAAAATATTTAGGACTGGACAGACATATTTTTATAAATTTGTATTTATGTATCAATTGATTAATGTATGATATGGCTATTATGAATATATTTTTGGTCCAACCATTGTGATCAGTTAACGTGGTATACACATAAACCAAGCATATCCAGATGGTATTCAGCAGGTATCGTATGGATATTTTTATGTGCAGTAAGTCGCCAATTGAAAGCCGATAATTTCACTGAATGCATAACGACAGGAGTCCACATCAAGCCTGTGTAATCAGCAAGCGTGTGCCGGTTTTCGCCCTTCTACCGATATCTCAACCCTTTAGGGCTGACATCAAACCTACCTTACATTAAAACGTTAAGTTTCGAATAATCTAATCAAATGCTCACAGACATTCACAAACCTTCATATTGCCCCAATTCATACCTACTAGTAATATGTACAATGGGTCCAAAACAAGGGATGAACATAGTTATATAAATAGGTACTGATTTTCATGGTCCTCCGCAGACTATATCGAAAAAACCAATTAAACTATTGTTTGTGGGGACGGTTATCCTCATAAACACAAGGAAAAGACTAGATATGTTCAATTGTTCATGCGCACAAATATTTGAACTGCACGGGAATTAAATTTGGTACCTCCGATGTAGTAGCCGACTTCTCAACCATTACGGCAAATCGGACAAAATTAGGTAGGTGCCGATGAAAGTTTTTAAGAGAGACATTTTGATTAGAAATTATAGTAAAGCTATTATATTTAGCTATATAGCTATTATATATTTTTTGATATATAAAAATAAAGCTGTTATTTTACCGTTGACGGACGGTACTAAACAACCAAACAACGATGCAACGTAGTTGTTTCTGTCTGTCATATTGTATTACAGTTATCTGTATATACTGCCTAACCTTATATTAATAACCAAATAAAGTCTATGCCATAATTTTAAATTAAATTAAATTAAATTAAATATCCACTGACATTCACACAGCGCCATCTAGCCCAAGTTAAGCGTTAAGCCTGTATTATGGTACTAAACAACGGAAATATACATATATACTTTTTTTTTGTAAATACATACATATTATACATAGAAAACACCCAGACCATTACAACAGACATGTTCATGCACACAAATGTTTGTACTGCCCGGGATCGAACCCGGAACCCTTGGTGTTGCGGCGACCTCTCAACCGCAACACCAAATGGGTCGTCAAATTTAATATGTATTATTTATTGGTTTAATACCTGTAACGTACCTACAACTTTTCAATAAATACTTACAGGCACGCATAAATAAGTTGATGCCCCTAAATAAATATCTGTGTCCCCGTAGACCTAATCAATCTAACACATAATCAATAGACCTAGTAGTAGTAAGGTAGATCTTAAATTTGACCATTAATCAAGACGACTTTTTTGTTGTAAGTTCTAAAACACACAGTCCAAGTATGGGAGCTTGATATCTATACTTGGAGAATGAGTGATCGTGCCTGCCATCTTAGGTTATCAACTTTTCACCCCGAAAGTGGGTTTATATGTTTTCTGATTCACAAGAAGACTAATAAACAGCGTGTTCAGCGAAAAAAATGATAATTTAATGCTTATGAAAACCTTATTGACGACCTATTTGGTATTACACCAGGTCGAGACGTCGGCTGCTATACTAAGGGTTCCGGGTTCGATCCCCGGGCATAACAAACATTTGTGTGCATGAACATGTCTGTTTGTAATGGTCTGGGTGTTTTCTATGTATAATATGTATGTGTTTAAAATATATATAAGTATGTTTATTACCAATTGTTGTTTAGTACCCATAACACAGGCTTCACGCTTAACTTGGGGCTAGATGGCGCTGTGTGAATGAAAGTGGATATATTTATTTATACGTACTTACATAGCAAGAACGTACATATTACCTCAATGCATACATACAAAAATGCTTAGTATTGAATATTAAAATATGGAAGGTGCATGAGGCGGCCCTATCGCCCCCGCCAGTCGTCTCGTGATGCAGCATTTTAATTGCGCTTTTGACTTACACATGACCAACGGAGACGAAAACAAATTTGTCTTCGAAATTCCATCCGTTTAGATTTCGCGATTCGTATGCCAATGCATTTTTCCTTGTACATTCATGCTTGCAATATGGAGCTTTGTGTTAAAAATGATGGATACAGTCAGTTTCATAAGTTACTTTTAAAATGATTTTTGGTATGCATTTTAAATTTGACAACATGTCATAGTTGAGAAGTCGCCTATTACACCTAGGGATCCGGGTTCGATCCCAATTGTGTGCATGAGCATATCTGTTTGGGCCAAAGTGTTTAATGTATATTATGTGTGTATTTACTAAAAACAAGTAATTTAAGTATGTTTTCAGTAGTTAGGTATCAACGCAAAATATGAGCAAGCTCCTTGCTTATATTGGGGCTAGATGGTGCTGTGTGAATATCTGTAAATATTTATATAACTACAATATAAAAAAACTACATAAGGTTATTCTTCAATGAAGTCGGAAATACTAATAAAATACTTTTGGATAACTGGGATCGGTTTCTTGTTTATAAGTCTATTTCATGGTGTCCTGAATAGATCCAGGTAGATCATTACTTATTAATATAATTCAACAAAATCTTCACGTGTCCTCAATTGTGTGTGATTTCAAGTTTGATTGTATATATATTTTCTATTATGCGTCTTCTTAGATGAGATGTTGTTTATAAATTAAATGAACAGTTAAATATATGGTGTCATATTATGTATAAAATTATTTGAAGGTAACATATAGGTAAGTGATCAAAACACTTTGGTTCAATAAACCATATATTTTATGAATCCTTAAAATATTATTGAATCGCCATAAACAAGATTCCACAACATTAATATTCTATACATACGTTATGTTATTAGCTTTTAAATTAATTCCATAGTTTAACATTTTTGCAAATGCACGCACAGTTGCGAGTCGGTGAACATTTTGGCGACAGCTGGCGAGAGCGCACGCGCGGGCTCACCTAGTTTGCTCAGAGTGGCAAACATGACACGTCCACTGGATCGATGTCAATGCCTCGAACCCTCGCTTTACGAATTTAATTCACAATAAGTAACAACACTTTTGTATGCGTCCGCGCACAATACCTATTCAGATTTATTGAGGAGCGCTGAATCGGTAATCGGCTGTCTGGCGGTCGCTCACCCTTCGTTTTATTAATACATTGCCAAAAGGATACCACTTAAACAGGACAAAAGCATTTTTAAAATTTTGTTTTATTTGTCATATCAATAAACGCTCGCAATGCACCTTCGGGGATGTCTCAAGTTACATTTTAATTAGAAAGTGAATAATAATAGCAAGATACTTATGTATAATAAAGCAAAGAGTAAATAGTTCAATATTCATCTTCATCATTTAAAAGTTAGACGAAATATAATTGTTAATAAAAGAAAGCTTTTCGTCAAGAGCTTCTGATAATTGTAAAGATATTTCCTGGAGTTGGTACAAAACTGAAATATTCATCTTTATGTCCGTAACGTACTCTTTCAGCGATTGTAATTGAGCTGCTTCAAATTTGGTAGCTTGATTTATTTCTTCATTGATAACTTCAAGATCTTCTATATACGGTGTGGCTGCCTCTGCCTCTGCTATACTCATAATTAAGGTTTCGAACATTTTAGAGTAAGTCAGTTCAATATCTTCTTCGGCTTTTAGTAGTGCTTCATTTATCATCGCTTGTAACAGATTATCTTCCTGAGGTTGTTCGATGTCATCACTGATATGTGGGTCATCTAAACAGACAAAAATATTTCATAAATCCTTTACATTGTCAATCGTCATTGCTGAACCAATTTTTGAAACTCAGCTAGCTGAGCATGTAAGTGTTTATCTAAAAAATATCTAAACTAGCATTAAAGTAAAAAATGCTTGTTATATTTATACATTTTTATACAAAGCTTCTAATGGATATCTAAGAAGAACAAAAATATATAACTGGAAAGAACTAGTTAACTACGAGTACATATTCTGTTTAATTTTTAAAAGAGCTTCAATCTCTCATTGATATATCTTCTGGTTAGTCTGAATGTCAGTTATTGAGACAAGCGTGGTTAGTAAACCGGCATCACTTTACTAAATCAATCGACAGATAGATTGTTAACCCCTATCATCACCATTATCATCACTACAGCCTAAAATCCTCTGCTGAACGAAGCCCTCCCCTAATGATATTCACGCGGACCTATTCCTTGCAGTTGACATCCATCTGCTACCCGCAACCTTAACCAGGTCATCAGACCATCCGGTTGAGTGTCGGCCTATGCTTCATTTCCGTTATGAAGGATTTTTCCTACAAAACTTTTTATGCTATTAATGCTTATTTGTTGTTATCTAACATTTATCATTATAGAGCGCCTAAGGCGCTAAACCGATGCTTGTTGTTGTATCGCCAGCCTCGTTCTTTATTTGGCAAAGTGCCTCACGAGCAGGTACTATACATCGTATATTAAGTATAATGTCTTATCACAACAATGATGCTTCAACTTCGCTTATATTTGAACTCAATGAATAAGTAAGAAATATGACAAAACTGCTAAAATAAGAAAAATGCTACTTACATAATTGTTGTCGCGATACAAATACGTCATTACATCTCCTACAATATTTTGCCAACTCTCTAGTAGCATACGGCAACATATTCAGCTTGCCATTAATATGGTTAATATTGTTCTTTATTGAGTTAATAAGTCCTTCAACTTGGAAATTTCTCATATCTTTATCTAGATGGTAATATTCATCTTGTATATTGAGAATATCATACATGGTACGACCAAATTTATTTAAAGCTGCATCTTTTAATTTATTTTTAATTTCATCTATCTGTTTACTGAAGTTTTCGTCGTCTTGAGCAAGCTTCTCTTTATAATTATTTAACATATTTACAGAAAAGTCAGTCAGTCTTGTGCTTATCTCTTCATGGATGTGTGTAATAGAACCACAGTACGATTGATTTTTGTAATACTCTACGGGAGTATTATCATATTTAACGCGATCTGTAAAAATAAAGTTTTGCATTTGTAAGATAATAAATTGAGCTGCTGAAACTTAAAATAAGACAACTTTTCAAGTAAATTTTAATTACCAAATAATTCATGATAACATGTTAGGTCACATATCTTTTGTTGTTTTTCGAATTCAGCTATTATTTTATTAGAGAGTTCTGTCTTTTCATTCATATTTTCCATCAGTAAAGGCATTTCCTTTGTCATAGTATTAAGTATCATCATAGCGTGCGGTTTTAAAGTTCTGCCTGCTGTACTTATATCTTCTAAAATGTGTTTAAGATGTTCGGGACGTTCACGAAACCATTGTCGGAAATAGTGTATATCTTCTAAATATTTTTCAGGAATAGTTGTTCCATTAAAATTATCCACAATATTAGCGACGACATTATTGCCATCCAATAAGTATTTAATTATTACCTTTAAGTCATCTTTGGTATTTAAACTTGAATTACATATGGATGGTAATTCTGAAAGAAGTTGTATTGCCATTACAATTCGATAGCACATAAATAAAAAGTAATGGAAAAAGGAATTTCAATATTTATACCTGTGGTTGTGATTACTGGGAAGGTGGTTGTTGGTTCATCGGTACTAGTGGTTGTTAATTCTTCACTACTTCCAGTCAAAGTATCTGTCGATATCGTTGGAATATCTGTTGTTAGAGTAGAGTCGGCAGTTGACCAATTTTCTTCAAATCTTGTAGTAGACAATGTTTCCGTTGTGGTTTGATATTTTGGAGAAACTTTAGGACCTCTTGGAGTAGTGGTTTGGAATCCATGAATTGAAGGTAATATTGGTTTATTTCTTTTTCGGGGTGATGGCGTGGGGCTACCCAGAACATTGTAGGCACCTACAATCGCAAAAATAATTCCTATTTTTAGAACCAACATAGTAGTATGGTTAAAAGTATATTGTAAGACAAAACAAAGGCCACTTTCCTTTAAATACACGTTTCAAGTATGTAATTTTAATTTCCTTTTTTATAGCTATTGTCAAACCTCTTAGTACTAAATTATATATTTGCCACTTCGAAATTCTTGAAATGTTTAAGCAATAAGCATTCCGATGAATACTTACTATTTATATGAAATGTAATGTTAATGTATCATTACAATAACATTTTTGTTTTATAACCCATAAAATATATTTATGATAGAATTGCATGTTTTATTATAGACATTTTTTATACAACTGAAAAAACAAAGTAAGGTTATTAAGAAATAAAACATATCAAAATTAAATTAAATCGTTTCGGATCTAATCAGACTTTATCAAATTCAGATTAATTACCTACATTAAACAAGCAATTTTGACTACAAAACCAAAATGTATTTTAAAATAACAGCAGTAATAATAAATCAATTTTAAATGTTCCGAAATAATCAATGACATTATTACTTATATAAATACGAGAAGTTGTTAGCTACGCATCTTAAATGTCTAAGCAACCGGGTTTGATTGCCAAAGTATTTGCAATGCTAATGCAAATCTTCGATTTCGCTGTACGTTAATTGAATGCAGAGTGTCCTTTAGGTAACGAGTGTAATTGGTGTCAGGAGTCAGGGCATGGTCGCCATGCCGTCTGGAGGGCATCGGGTCGCGGCGACCCATCGGCCTTATATCACGACTAGCTCCGATTACACTTAACTGATGCAGATTTCTGGTTGCCTTTAATTGGCACATTTCTAGAAAATTTTCGCCGGGGATTATGTTCAAGTGAATATTATAGAGAGTACATGTTTTTTCATATTCCTTTCATTGTATAGATATGTGTGTATAATTGTTATATATGTAGGTTCCTATCCATGCTATCTAGGTACCTATATATATTGCATAGGTAAGAATAAAACATTGCCCGACGTGTCAATTAACTTAAAAGGGCAACGAAATATTCAAATTCTAATAGTACATCTGTACATATTTAGGAGTGACCTAAATGTAAAAATCATCTCACATCTTAACCTCAAGCAGGTTAGCTTCTGTAACATAAAATATAAGTAAGTAAAATTAGTTGAAAAACAATTAAAGTGTGCATGATTAAACATAATTAACAAATTATCTTGGACTGAAATCACCAGAAACAACTAATTGAATCAATTGAATACTACGTACTTAGTCATCATTTCAGCTGTATACTCCATTTCAGGGCTCCCCATACTTAATAATAACATAAAAACTAAATCTAGATCATCATCAGCTCATGACGTTCTACTGCAGAGGACAGGCTTTCAGTACGGCATAGCTATGGAGAGATTGGGCCGTAAACCACCACGCCAATGCTGATTGATAAATGGAGAAATAAAAACCTGTTTTTTTCGTTCATAATTGTCATTGTCATTGAAGTGCCTCGAACCCACAATCACAGCGTGTGATGCTCGCAAATGACTCCTTTAATCTTTGTACTTTGCAATAGGATGCGGTGGGAACCAGGAGGATAATTTTTTAATGTCTTATAATGTATCAGGATTTTCTGAATGTGTTTTTTATTTATATAAAAAAAATATTCAAAAGTAACTCTCAACGGTAGAGCTGGTACACTAACAAGTAAATCAGCACAGACGCTAAGCCCCAAGTCTTAGCATATGTTAGTCTTAAACTCACCTCTAATTCACCTATTTCACCCACTAATAATTTACAACCTCAACCGAGGCCCTAAAATTCAGCATTCTGTGACTTTAAATCTTAAATACACAAAATATTGTAAACACTATATTGAGTTGTATTTTATCAATAAATAATGAGAGACTATCAAAAATAAACTGAGACAAAACATGAACTCATCTTACCTTACAAACATTTCAGACATCGAAATCTGTTTGGATTTTTCACAATCATTGTCGATGTTAACAATTTGTAAACAATATAACACGCTTTAAATATGTATACACGAGCATACTCACTTAGAAGTACATTTTTGAACTGTTTTAGGAGATCAGGAATACTAAAAATTCTGCGATTACGTCTCTGTTTTACATAATCGGATATTATCGAAATTTTGTGGTCTGATACCCCATTATATAATTTGCGAAAAGTTGCAGTCGTTGAGGCTGGATGAAAATTCGAGGACCGGGATATCAGGCACAGTAGGGAGAGACGTATGTTCAGCAGTGGACTGCGATTGCTTGAAGCGAGTGAGCGAGCCACTTACCATCAGGTGAGCTGACACATGACGAAACCCAATACGGGCCTAGTACAAAATGGACTGAAAGTAATGATGATGTCCGTCGGGTTTTTGGGTACTTTTAACCAGAACTTGTATATGACTTTTCATTTCGATCAAAAAGTATGTCGCAGTGTTACGAGTATCTCTACTAGGTGGTAGACTCGATACTGATTAGTCTAGGTAGGTACCACCGCAGTGCTAGATATTATCCGTGATATAGGAGTGTTATGCACTTTGTGTTTCGGGATGAGGGTACTGTAGATAGTGAAATTATTGGTACAAGAGACCTAACATCTGTCGTCTCGGGTGTCGGGCACAGTGCAGCATTGATGGTGTTTAATAACGGTCTATCAATTGTTTGTCTCCTTCAATGCCGCTCTGTCATGGTTAGGCGTATCACTTACCATCAGGTGAGCGTCCGGACCATTCTGTAGTATACTTATAACAAAAATCCAAATATCGTAGCATAATCTCCATTCGCGTCATTAAGTTTTCTTTACTCTACAAAATAATCTTGGTAATTTATTTCTTGTCCTATAACTTAATATAATCCTACGAGTAACATACTCGTATAAGTATTTGCTAATTTCTTAAAACTTTTAATTCTCTTTACGCGTCCCTAACACAAATATAACTGTTAAAGTCTCAAAATTCATTAAACAAGGGTTGTGACAACAGTCTGAGTAAATCCTTCTCACTATTGCGCAATCTTGTGCAAGGTTTTGAAATATTTATCTTTTAACAGAAGTTAATTTCCTTTAGGATTGAATCGGGTCTTAACTATTTTTACTAGATTTTTTAAACAATATTTTCCAAGCACTTTTGGAAATAAAGAAAATGAGTGTTCATTATTTTAGAGTTTTTTTGAGCTCATCCCCTGGATAAATGATCGGAGACCTTATTGTCCTTTTTTTAAAATTTCTGTTTCGTATATATTATTATTTGATGTTAACTAGCTTATTCATTTTAACAATTATAAATATTACAGTTGACATTATTATTTAAGTTATTAATAAAATCCACTGTCATTCACACAGCGCCATCTAGCCCTAAACTAAGCATTAGCCTGTAGTAAACATACTTATATACCTTTTTTTGGAAATAGATATATATAATTCATAGTTACACTCAGACCAATAGAAACAGACATGTTCAATGTTTATGCACACAAATGTTTGTTCAGCCCGGGGATCGAACTCGGAACCCTAGGAGTAGAAGCTGACGTCTCAACCATTATACCAAATGGGTCAAGGTTATATAAAACTTATTCAACTATATGAACTTAAAATGAGAAAAGAACTAGAAAACAAAACATAAAGAAAAAAGAGTGAAACTTATCAAAATCAAAAAATTAAGCCCTGTTTCACGATCATGGCATGGTTCCATTAAGGCAGGCAATATTACTGCGTTTTTATGCCAAACTTAAGCCTGTCCTAAGAAAAGTAGCATCCCTTTCATCTGTACACTATATTGTTGTAAACTTCATGTTAACTACAATTACACGTATTACCTACAACTACAAGACATGTGAGCCGTTAATGATGACGCTGATGATGTGGCCAAATGGTACATTTAATATGTAAGATACTCGTATCTTACCACTGATCATAATATGTAATTTTAAGAACTTCTTTTATTTTAGGGTTTCTTGTACAAAGAAACGGAGCCCACCAACCCTCCCCTTTGTTTGTCAGCCTGCTGTTAATATTTTCTGAGGATAATGCGGTATTTTTTAATATGGTAAGGGTGTTATTTTACCAATAAGTCATCGAAATTATTATGTTTAAAATAAAAGCAGAAAAATACTGGAAGTAGCTAGCAAAGTGTAGATGCAAGTTGCATAAGACCGTAATATTTAGGACTATACCAGACGACTAGACGAGTTCCATATTCAGTAGTGAACGATGGTGGGCTGATCGTGAATTCATCATGGTTCTGCTTGTTTTGAAAAAAATAATTATTATTACATCATAAACGCATGATGACATCGAGACTGCATTATTTTGGAAATAGTAATACCTACGCGTACTTTTCTTTTTGAAACAAAATAAGAGCAGACATATTCTGCAAGAATGTAATATAAAGCAACTATGCCTGCCACGCATGTCGCACTGCATTCAGGGATTCGTATCACGTACAAATATCTTGTAAATAAACCTTCAAAATTCCCTAACATATTTATAAAACTAAGCAACATTTCGGATTTCAAAATATCTAATTAAAATTCTTCCTCATTGTTTTCTCGTTTTACAGAAGATGAAAAATAAAAACTCAGAATTCGCTATTACAAACAGTAAGATGAAATCACTAGTAAAATATTACTTTTAGTAATAACTATTCTGGAAGGCTGACTTTAATTCAAAATAAAGCTTTCAAGTCATTCTTCTTAATGAAATTTAAATAAACCGAGAAATTATTTATATACACGTATTTATTCATGATAACGTACGTCGACGACACGTATTCTTCCTTATCATATTCTTTTATACATCCGTAGTGGATTATAAAATAATATGGTAAGGAAAAAATAATTCTGTCATCTCTGCATCGGTTAATAGACTTGTGGACTTAGTGTTGCGTGTATTTAACACGCCCTTAAGCCTCATTTATCGGGTCTGAGGCTAGACGGGAAAGGAAGGGGTCGCTAAGGGTAGTAAGGGTGGGTTGGGGGTGGTTGGGGTCAGACGGCGGCGTTCAAGGTTAAGGCCGGCACCCCCGCGCGCCCCGTCGCCTCCTATCGTTTCGCATGCACTTCAGTCAACGATGTATCATTGCGGTGTTATAGTATGAATGGAAAGTAGTCTGGACAGATTACGCGTGACTAGACGCCTGAATCACAGAGAAAGGTGGCCATTTTGTGTCACGCCTGGATTATTTTGGGACATACTTTTTACTGATTTTGCTATTTCGTTTCAAAATAAAATGTTTCTTTACCGGTCTATCATTGTAGAGATTTAAGGTAGTAGACTCAGTTTCCTACCGGAGCCTTCTCAGTAGAAGCAACTGTCTGAATCGATGGTAGATTCATACTAATAGCTTATAACCTATTTTTCAATAAGACGATTTAAAAGTAACTTGTTAAGACTTTATTGCAAAATTTAGTTTGCGTACATAAAAATTTTTGCTTACTTATTTTTGTTTGTTTAGCTTAGCCTTCTGTGCTGATTATGTTCTTGAAACCCATCATAACAATGCTATGTAGTAATCATTGTTAATTATCAAACTAGTCGTAAGTTTACAAATTAATATAATTAGTACTAATTTAAATTGACTACTCTAATGTAGAGATCCAGGACGATATTATGATGTTACACCCATAGTAGAGGTTAAACAGAAACGTCAATATTTACTTGACGCTAAGGTCACCGTAAAACCGTTTGCATGCAGCATCAAGGGCAGAATGCCACGAACTGTTACAAACTCAAACATCTGAGACCAGTGAATTTAATATAACGAGTGTTACTCGTTATAATTAACCCATTTAGCCCTTAATATTCGTTCGTTATTATCGCTGGGAACGTTATTTCGAATTCATTTAATACAGATTTCAAAATGCAAGTTGGAATTTTAATTAAGTGATGTGTGTAGAACGCTGAGGAACTATATATAAATAGCGTTGGTACATAACAACTACAAGTAGAATCCTACACTGGGACTAAATGCGTTGCTAACCTTTGTCACAGAGACGTTCACAAATCTCTATAACGAAATTGGTAAGGCCTTTTCACAATAAAACTGTACCTACCCTGCAGTTGGGCGTTATAGGCTCAAAGTTTACTTATATGCATGTTTTATGCAAATAATACATTTATTTTTTTATGAAAACTGCACCCTGAAGTATCGTACCAACACGCCAGCAGGGCGTAAGGCATACACATTTGCTGTAATATAATTTACGTAACGCGTTCTAGTAGCCATTCGGTCGGGCCTCGCTGTAAACCTACGTAACAACGACCGAATGCAGCGTGAAGGGCGACACACAACATGCTGCCGACAGCCCGACACATACACATTCTGAAATTACTAACGACAATCGGCTTTCTGAAACCCTCAGTTGAAAACAGTATGATTTGGTAATTGATAAGTTGAATATTTGTTGTAATAAACTGCAAAATTAAATAAAAACTAAACTATTACAAAAAAATATATGTAGGAATATAGAAGATACATACTCATATAATGAAGTAAATATCCACTGACATTCACACAGCGCCATCTAGCCCAAGTAAGCGTGAAGCCTGTATATACTTTTTTTTTGTAAATACATACATATTATAAATATTTACTTTATAATGATATAATTATCAAAATGTAAAAATTGCTTAACTGAATGATGAAAAATAATTCCTTTCGCATAAAATTCGTTCGACATCTATTATTGGACTGATTATAAATTATAACTGATGCTGCTGTCAAATGAATCATCCCGTGTAGTGCAGTGCGCGGGCAGACGGTCCGTCGTCGCAGACGAGATGCCATTAAATGACGTCACGGGCGACATTGTGTAAGAGGCCGCGGATAATGGCTGACGCGCCCCCGCCCGCCCCGCGCCTTACGTAATGCGCAAGGTGATTATTCAGGATTCGATAGAATGAAACTCACGTGTTCTTATTGAGAACATACCAAATTATATATTTGGTACGTTCTCAATTAGAACACGTGAGTTTCATAACATTGGAAACAGTTCAACGAGAAACCTTAGACAAATAGATGTATCAATATACTCGACTGAACATTGGCCGTGTATTAATGAACTAATTCAAAGGTTCAATACCTAGTGTGTTATAAAATTGACATTATTACAATTACGACACGTGTAATTGGAATTTGTTATGATTTTGGAAAAGTTGCTTACGTAAAATAATTCGGTTTACAGAGAAAAAGAAGCATTTTAAATATAAGAGTCACTATACATTTTAATATAGGGCGAATTTCATATTCAGTACCTACTGTGTGATTCGACTCCCTTAGGCGGATTCCTGGTAAGCTTAGAAGCGGTTAACTACTCACAGATATTAATGAACAATAAATATTTACAGTATTCCGCAATTTGTAAAGCTAAAAATTAGTATGCGGACTATTTATCACTAAAATCTAACATCATTTTTTAGTAATCGGCCCCCAAAGTTTTTAAGTTAGTAACCGTAATTCGATGAAAAGACGTAAAGGTAATATTTATAATCTACAGAAACGTAAAAATAATATTCTGTTTTCTGCGACCTAACTCGTACCGCTGAGTATAGTCCAACGTAACAGTGATAATACCTAGTAATGTGTACGATTGGCGGGTAGTTTTTGTGCTCTCGCGTCTTGTGGTACGCTATTTTATTACATGAAGATAATTTGTATTTTCTCTGTATGTGTTTACTGTCATCTTTTGAGAAATAAATATCTTAAAACATAAACAGGAAAAGGGAACTGTGTTACACCGAATTTAACGCGAATGAAGCTCTAGTCATATATGAAAACTGTTTCTTTTATGTCTGTTAAATTTAGGTATATCATATTATTGTTTATCGATGAGAATCGGCTTGCCTGCGCTCCCAATAACAATTTATTAGGTGCGGACAGTGATGTAGATCTTGTTTCTGCTACATTATTACCCATTGGACTACGTGTCGAGAGTAACTATCACATTTGAAATATAGCAATAAACTTCAGACAGGAACAATAAAAAACCACTCAAGACGTCTAGACTGACTACTGGTATTAAAAAATAAGTCTTTAGTGAATGCTGCCCGCAGATGGCATTAAACAGACGCCTTGTTCGTTTTAAATACACCCAAAGACCATTTTGTACAAATACACAACAACGAGGCTCGTAAACGCTTTACACCATCTGACGTTTTAATGCTTTGGGATTATGTTATTTATATCAATGAGCACAATATTAATGCGTTACTATCAGTATTTAACTACGTACTATTTATATTAAATTACCAATGTCTAGAAACTATTTTATTTTATGCCATAAAGTGGTATGCACATTTAATACATATGTCATGCATTAAACAATTTATAACTACGTTATTTCAGCCTGAAACAGCTTTCTATTTTTTATCACTAGGTAGTATTCTATCTTACAGGTTATGCCAATACTAAACGAGCTGCAATATACCTAACTTGCCGAGATCTATGAATTTGTTCCTAAGGAATAAAGAGGAACCGTGGATAAAGTCACCTACATTCGTATATATAATTACCTCGGTAACGGGTCCTAACTCGTAAAAAAATATAGATATAACATTATTCATAAAACCTGAGCGTTTTCACTTTGGAAAAGTCAGAAAATACCGGGTTTAGTGTGGTCCCATAAGTTGTCCCTTCATCATGGGTATAGCTAATGGTCCATTTACTTAGAATGGCTGGAATGAATCATAAAATATTGATACTGGACCTCTTCAAGAAATGCTACGCCATTGGTGGTTAGCTATGTGCGTCAACAACGAATGCCGTCATCCCATACAGCAGAACCTCTAACTTTTTAACATGTGACATTTTTTGGTTATACTATAGTAGTATAGACTATAGTTTTAGGCTCATTTTAAAATAGTCTTGCATATTTAGAATACTTTAAACGTTAACTTTATATTTCGATTTATAATTTACGTGCTTTAACTTTATTAGAAATATTGATGTAGATAGACATAATTAATTTGATTTAATGGCATGCGACATGAGTTAGTTTTCAAGTAATTTATTAGTATTAGAGGTTTCGTTATTGCGTTTCGGCAATGCTATTCTGTATTACATTATTGGGTTTCGGTGTCAGTTTTTCGTGGCGGCGCGTGCATACGTTTTAGTGATTAGAATAAGTGAACATACGGGAATGTGGAATTCGGGTTTTTACGTGACTGCCAAAGAAGGGTTATGTTCTTCAAGCGTATGTATGTAGATTTTTATGTTCCTGCTGCAGCCTAAACGGATTGACGGATTTAACATATGACATGTCATTATATTTTGTCTTCATAGCGCCACTGTCACTAAGAACATTATAAGTAAAAAAATCAAAAAAAAAAAAATTTTTTTCCAGTCTTAGAGTGGGGTATCGATGAATAAGTCTTTTAAAAATAGTATGAGTGTGTCAGCACCATTTTCCGATACAAAGCTTTGTTTACGAAATATTGAGCTTTTAAGTTATATTTTTTAGATAATTGAAAACACAGTGCTCTGAGCTGACTGAACTAATACTTTATAAGATAAAACATAAAAACTTGAAATATAATTAAAATGAACAAAATCCCGACTACTAAAAACACTCACTAAAAATGGAAATAAGCTTGGTTTTCCATTTTTAGGGAGTATTTCTAGCAGACGGGGTGTTCGTTTATTTAATTATACTTTTTTGAAGTCCTATATTGCACCCGTTAGGTACATATTTACTCAATCATGCTTTCTGTATATTTGTATGCCAGACTTAAGGGGGGACAAATAGTAAGCTAGACGTCGTTGATTTGACATCTTTTTGTTCGTGATATTATTAAAATATCAGAACCTCAAACTATAGCCACTGTAAAGCCATGTACAGGTGCTGTTAAGAAGTTAAACCTATGGGTAACGGTATCACTTAACACTTCTTCACGTTTGCCTTCACATAAAATTCAAAAATTGTGTTCCTCAGCTTAAAATCCATAAAGTTAATTACCTAATGTATTTGTTGATTTTTACCCAACTAATTAGCTGGATATAAATCAAAACACGAGTAGTGTTATATCATGTTTAGCCCATGAGTCAGTTCACCACTACGGCCGGCGGAAATGAGTCCTTCCTCCGCGCTATCGGACGGCACTTTTGTTAAATTAAAATGGATGAGGTTTAAAGTGGGTAGTGTGCCCGTAACAAACGGTTGGAAAGACGAGCAATCTCCTATACGGGCAGAGTTATCCTATTCCTAGTAACAGGCTCTGATAATGCACATATTCCTTGCTATCTTGAATTTATCTGAAGCTACGTTACTGTTGGCCTCAATGCCTTTTACGAGTAAGTCAGGTCCTTATTTTTCATTTAATATAATGATTTTTGTTCTCAAACTATACAAAGCACAGAACACCAATGAGGCGGGCGTCGCGTGGGGCCACGCAGTTCGCTCTATCGCCACTCGACCTTCTTACGTACAATCGTATTATGAGATTGCAGTTGTACTCGTTTATATTGAATCCGAGTCATCTGCGTCTATTGAATATGTTAAGCAACTTCATATACAGAAGAGAGGTCGTACAATATCACAAATGAGTTTTTACAAGAAGATATTCACAGTACTAATAATATTGACGAAAGCAGCCTTCTCAAAGAGTGGTAGATTTTCTACTTGTCTTTATTATTCCTTTCCCTTCGTTTCTCTATCAAAATCCGAAGTCTAGCCCAAAACATTAAGTCATATGAAGTATTTTTTATATTTCTTCTTCTGCTTCTACTTTCAAATACGATATTCTTTTATTGCGTACATAACCAACTTATACTCCACCAACAACCTTTTGTATACATAAGCACCTACAGGACGAATTGCATTTTTACAATATAAAAGAGTCATGGTTATCTGTAATCTACAGTTTTTTTTTGCTACATTTACTCGAATAAGATACTTCATGTACCTTTTCATATTACCCTAACGTCCCTTAGATCACTTTAATGTTTGACAGACTTGTAAAATGGATCAAATGCCCACCATAAGCCAAGGCCCATAGATATATAAAAATTTACAGTTTATGTAGATTTTGTTTTATTATACACAAATATTGAAATATACTGAGTCAATACTTAATTCATTTTACTAACTATTCTCGTTACAGATATAATTCAAAGCCAAACTAAGACTGTATCTTTACATTTGTGTTTTCTAAGTTGACTATAGGTACATATCCGCCAGGTACAAAATGTAGCAACTATTATCTGAAAAAAGAAGACAATTGGCCAATTTAGAATTACTACATCGCAGCTCGTAGGGGTCAATATGAAATAAAATCCGTCTGCGTCTGATAAAAAAGAGAATGCTCTGTTTGNCATCTCTGCATCGGTTAATAGACTTGTGGACTTAGTGTTGCGTGTATTTAACACGCCCTTAAGCCTCATTTATCGGGTCTGAGGCTAGACGGGAAAGGAAGGGGTCGCTAAGGGTAGTAAGGGTGGGTTGGGGGTGGTTGGGGTCAGACGGCGGCGTTCAAGGTTAAGGCCGGCACCCCCGCGCGCCCCGTCGCCTCCTATCGTTTCGCATGCACTTCAGTCAACGATGTATCATTGCGGTGTTATAGTATGAATGGAAAGTAGTCTGGACAGATTACGCGTGACTAGACGCCTGAATCACAGAGAAAGGTGGCCATTTTGTGTCACGCCTGGTTTATTTTGGGACATACTTTTTACTGATTTTGCTATTTCGTTTCAAAATAAAATGTTTCTTTACCGGTCTATCATTGTAGAGATTTAAGGTAGTAGACTCAGTTTCCTACCGGAGCCTTCTCAGTAGAAGCAACTGTCTGAATCGATGGTAGATTCATACTAATAGCTTATAACCTATTTTTCAATAAGACGATTTAAAAGTAACTTGTTAAGACTTTATTGCAAAATTGAGTTTGCGTACATAAAAAATATTTGCTTACTTATTTTTGTTTGTTTAGCTTAGCCTTCTGTGCTGATTATGTACTTTTGTTCTTGAAACCCATCATAACAATGCTATGTAGTAATCATTGTTAATTATCAAACTAGTCGTAAGTTTACAAATTAATATAATTAGTACTAATTTTAATTGACTACTCTAATGTAGAGATCCAGGACGATGTTATGATGTTACACCCATAGTAGAGGTTAAACAGAAACGTCAATATTTACTTGACGCTAAGGTCACCGTAAAACCGTTTGCATACAGCATCAAGGGCAGAATGCCACGAACTGTTACCAAACTCAAACATCTGAGACCAGTGAATTTAATATAACGAGTGTTACTCGTTATATTTAATTAACCCATTTAGCCCTTAATATTCGTTCGTTATTATCGCTGGGAACGTTATTTCGAATTCATTTAATACAGATTTCAAAATGCAAGTTGGAATTTTAATTAAGTGATGTGTGTAGAACGCTGAGGGAACTATATATAAATAGCGTTGGTACATAACAACTACAAGTAGAATCCTACACTGGGACTAAATGCGTTGCTAACCTTTGTCACAGAGACGTTCACAAATCTCTATAACGAAATTGGTAAGGCCTTTTCACAATAAAACTGTACCTACCCTGCAGTTGGGCGTTATAGGCTCAAAGTTTACTTATATGCATGTTTTATGCAAATAATACATTTATTTTTTTATATGAAAACTGCACCCTGAAGTATCGTACCAACACGCCAGCAGGGCGTAAGGCATACACATTTGCTGTGATATAATTTTACGTGACGCGTTCTAGTAGCCATTCGGTCGGGCCTCGCTGTAAACCTACGTAACGAACGACCGAATGCAGCGTGAAGGGCGACACACACAACATGCTGGCCGACAGCCCGACACATACACATTCTGAAATTACTAACGACAATCGGCTTTCTGAAACCCTCAGTTGAAAACAGTATGATTTGGTAATTGATAAGTTGAATATTAGTGTTGTAATAAACTGCAAAATTAAATAAAAACTATCTTCTTTGGTAACTATTACAAAAAAATATATGTAGGAATATAGAAGATACATACTCATATAATGAAGTAAATATCCACTGACATTCACACAGCGCCATCTAGCCCCAAGTTAAGCGTGAAGCCTGTATATACTTTTTTTTTGTAAATACATACATATTATAAATATTTACTTTATAATGATATAATTATCAAAATGTAAAAATTGCTTAACTGAATGATGAAAAATAATTCCTTTCGCATAAAATTCGTTCGACATCTATTATTGGACTGATTATAAATTATAACTGATGCTGCTGTCAAATGAATCATCCCGTGTAGTGCAGTGCGCGGGCAGACGGTCCGTCGTCGCAGACGAGATGCCATTAAATGACGTCACGGGCGACATTGTGTAAGAGGCCGCGGATAATGGCGGACGCGCCCCCGCCCGCCCCGCGCCTTACGTAATGCGCAAGGTGATTATTCAGGATTCGATAGAATGAAACTCACGTGTTCTTATTGAGAACATACCAAATTATATATTTGGTACGTTCTCAATTAGAACACGTGAGTTTCATAACATTGGAAACAGTTCAACGAGAAACCTTATACAAATAGATGTATTAATATACTCGACTGAACATTGGCCGTGTATTAATGAACTAATTCAAAGGTTCAATACCTAGTGTGTTATAAAATTGACATTATTACAATTACGACACGTGTAATTGGAATTTGTTATGATTTTGGAAAAGTTGCTTACGTAAAATAATTCGGTTTACAGAGAAAAAGAAGCATTTTAAATATAAGAGTCACTATACATTTTAATATAGGGCGAATTTCATATTTCAGTACCTACTGTGTGATTCGACTCCCTTAGGCGGATTCCTGGTAAGCTTAGAAGCGGTTAACTACTCACAGATATTAATGAACAATAAATATTTACAGTATTCCGCAATTTGTAAAGCTAAAAATTAGTATGCGGACTATTTATCACTAAAATCTAACATCATTTTTTAGTAATCGGCCCCCAAAGTTTTTAAGTTAGTAACCGTAAATTCGATGAAAAGACGTAAAGGTAATATTTATAATCTACAGAAACGTAAAAATAATATTCTGTTTTCTGCGACCTAACTCGTACTGCCGCTGAGTATAGTCCAACGTAACAGTGATAATACCTAGTAATGTGTACGATTGGCGGGTAGTTTTTGCTCTCGCGTCTTGTGTGTACGCTATTTTATTACATGAAGATAATTTGTATTTTCTCTGTATGTGTTTACTGTCATCTTTTGAGAAATAAATATCTTAAAACATAAACAGGAAAAGGGAACTGTGTTACACCGAATTTAACGCGAATGAAGCTCTAGTCATATATGAAAACTGTTTCTTTTATGTCTGTTAAATTTAGGTATATCATATTGTTGTTTATCGATGAGAATCGGCTTGCCTGCGCTCCCAATAACAATTTATTAGGTGCGGACAGTGAATGTAGATCTTGTTTCGCTGCTACATTATTACCCATTGGACTACGTGTCGAGAGTAACTATCACATTTGAAATATAGCAATAAACTTCAGACAGGAACAATAAAAAACCACTCAAGACGTCTAGACTGACTACTGGTATTAAAAAATAAGTCTTTAGTGAATGCTTGCCCGCAGATGGCATTAAACAGACGCCTTGTTCGTTTTAAATACACCCAAAGACCATTTTGTACAAATACACAACAACGAGGCTCGTAAACGCTTTACACCATCTGACGTTTTAATGCTTTGGGATTATGTTATTTATATCAATGAGCACAATATTAATGCGTTACTATCAGTATTTAACTACGTACTATTTATATTAAATTAACCAATGTCTAGAAACTATTTTATTTTATGCCATAAAGTGGTATGCACATTTAATACATATGTCATGCATTAAACAATTTATAACTACGTTATTTCAGCCTGAAACAGCTTTCTATTTTTTATCACTAGGTAGTATTCTATCTTACAGGTTATGCCAATACTAAACGAGCTGCAATATACCTAACTTGCCGAGATCTATGAATTTGTTCCTAAGGAATAAAGAGGAACCGTGGATAAAGTCACCTACATTCGTATAAATATAATTACCTCGGTAACGGGTCCTAACTCGTAAAAAAATATAGATATAACATGTTATTCATAAAACCTGAGCGTTTTCACTTTGGAAAAGTCAGAAAATACCGGGTTTAGTGTGGTCCCATAAGTTGTCCCTTCATCATGGGTATAGCTAATGGTCCATTTACTTAGAATGGCTGGAATGAATCATAAAATATTGATACTGGACCTCTTCAAGAAATGCTACGCCATTGGTGGTTAGCTATGTGCGTCAACAACGAATGCCGTCATCCCATACAGCAGAACCTCTAACTTTTTAACATGTGACATTTTTTTGGTTATACTATAGTAGTATAGGACTATAGTTTTAGGCTCATTTTAAAATAGTCTTGCATATTTAGAATACTTTAAACGTTAACTTTATATTTCGATTTTATAATTTACGTGCTTTAACTTTATTAGAAATATTGATGTAGATAGACATAATTAATTTGATTTAATGGCATGCGACATGAGTTAGTTTTCAAGTAATTCGTATTAGTGAATTAGAGGTTTCGTTATTCGAAATTGCATGGTTTCGGCAATGCTATTCTGTATTACATTATTGGGTTTCGGTGTCATGTTTTTCGTGGCGGCGCGTGCATACGTTGTTTAGTGATTAGAATAAGTGAACATACGGGAATGTGGAATTCGGGGTTTTTTACGTGACTGCCAAAGAAGGGTTATGTTCTTCAAGCGTATGTATGTAGATTTTTATGTTCTCTGCTGCAGCCTAAACGGATTGACGGACTTTAACATATGACATGTCATTATATTTGTCTTCATAGCGCCACTGCCACTAGGAACATTATAAGTAAAAAAATCTGAAAAAAAATCCAGTCCCTTAGAGTGGGGTATCGATGAATAAGTCTTTTAAAAATAGTATGAGTGTGTCAGCACCATTTTCCGATACAAAGCTTTGTTTACGAAATATTGAGCTTTTAAGTTATAATTTTTACATAATTGAAAACACAGTGCATTAGTATAAGATAAAACATAAAAAACCTGAAATATAATTTAAAATAAACGAATGGAAAAAAGCTTAGTTTTCCATTTTTAGGGTGTATTTTTAGCAGACGGGGTTTTCGTTTATTTAATTATATTTTTTTGAACTTTTTTATTGCACCCGTTAGGTACATATTAACTCAATCATGCTTTCTGTATATTTCTATGCCAGTCATAAGGGGGACAAATAGTAGGCTAGACGTCTTTGATTTGACACCTTTTTGTTCGTGATATTATTAAAATATCAGAACCTCCAACTATAGCTACTGTAAAGCCATGTACAGATGCTGTTAAGAAGTTAAACCTATGGTTAGCGGTATCACTTAACACTTCTGCACGTTTGCCTTCACATAAAATTCAAAAATTGTGTTCCTCAGCTTAAAATCCATAAATTTATTACCTAATGTATTTGTTGATTTTTACCCAACTAATTAGCTGGATATAAATCAAAACACGAGTAGTGTTTTAGCCCATGAGTCAGTTTACAACTACGGCCGGCGGAAATGAGTCCTTCCTCCGCGCTATCGGACGGCACTTTTGTTAAATTAAAATGGATGAGGTTTAAAGTGGGTAGTGTGCCCGTAACAAACGGTTGGAAAGACGAGCAATCTCCTATACGGGCAGAGTTATCCTATTCCTAGTAACAGGCTCTGATAATATTCCTTGCTATCTTGAATTTATCTGAAGCTACGTTACTGTTGGCATAATAAAGTCAGGTCCTTATTTTTCTCATTTAATATAATAAGATTTTTGCTCTCAAACTATACAAAGCACAGAACACCAATGAGGCGGGCGTCGCGTGGGGCCATGCAGTTCGCTCTATCGCCACTCGACCTTCTTACGTACAATCGTATTATGAGATTGCAGTTGTACTCGTTTATATTGAATCCGAGTCATCTGCGTCTATTGAATATGTTAAGCAACTTCATATACAGAAGAGAGGTCGTACAATATCGCAAATGAGTTTTTACAAGAAGATATTCACAGTACTAATAATATTGACGAAAGCAGCCTTCCTCAAAGAGTGGTTAGATTTTCTACGTCTTGTCTTTATTATTCCTTTCCCTTCGTTTCTCTATCAAAAATCCGAAGTCTAGCCCAAAACATTAAGTTATGAAGTATTTTTTTTATATTTCTTCTTCTGCTTCTACTTTCATATTCTATATTTCTTTTATTCCGTACATAACCAACTTATACTCCACCAACAACCTTTTGTATACATAAACACCAACAGGGCGAATTGCATTTTTACAATATAAAAGAGTCATGGTTATCTGTAATCTACAGTTTTTTTTGCTACATTTACTCGAATAAGCTACTTCATGCACCTTTTCATATTACCCTAACGTCCCTTAGATCTGTAATGTTTGACAGACTTGTAAAATGGATCAAATGCCCACCATAAGCCAAGGCCCATAGATATATAAAAATTTACAGTTTATGTAGATTTTGTTTTATTATACACAAATATTGAAATAAACTGAGTCAATACTTAATTCATTTTACTAACTATTTCGTTACAGATATAATTCAAAGCCAAACTAAGACTGTATCTTTACATTTGTGTTTTCTAAGTTGACTATAGGTACATATCCGCCAGGTACAAAATGTAGCAACTATTATCTGAAAAAAGAAGACAATTGGCCAATTTAGAATTACTACATCGCAGCTCGTAGGGGTCAATATGAAATAAAATCCGTCTGCGTCTGATAAAAAAGAGAATGCTCTGTTTGACCTATGACTTTTATTCGGCTTAGATATAAAATGAAAGTTTCATGCACATATCTTAGTATGAGATCTATTATTCTTGTCTAAGTCAAATTTAAAACTTACAGTTCGAAGTCTTACTACATAAAAATGCAAGCATTGTTACTATTTGATATCATCAAGATTTTAGTTTGGAAAAAAGAAACAATGTATTAATGTACATTTTCAAATATGTTCGATAATTGTTTGTGGCAAGCACAAGTGCGTGAGCCCGGAGCCCCACAGGGTCGCAAATACTTAAATCATTTGTTACATGACTTTACTAACATAGGTTTTAGTAATTAGTATATTAACAATACCATTTTTATAATTTTTGTAATCTATTTGGAAATTTTTTTGAAAATGCCAGTTGTTTTATCGTGTATTAAATCCAAAGGAATAAATTATCCATCTTCCCCGCGTTTTGTAATTAAGTACACAAAGCTTGTACAAACAACTAACTACTTATAGTTGAATTTTTAACCCCCGACGCAAAAAGAGGGGTGTTATAAGTTTGACGTGTTTGTCTGTGTGTGAGTCTGTGTGTCTGTTGTGGCACCATAACTCCCGAACGAGTGGACCGATTTTGATTTAGTTTTTTTTATTTGAAAGGTCATTTAATCGAGCGTGTTCTTAGCTATGTTTTATTAAAATCGATTAAGCCGTTTATAAGATATAGGGGATGAAAGTGGGAATGAAAAACTGATTGTTTACAAATATGCCCGAGTGGGGTATCAAATGAAAGGAAATGATTCGTACATTACAATAGTCAGTAAGTAAAAACAGGGGTGTTATAAGTTTGACGTGTCTGTCTATATACTAAAATCTAACTTAACCTAACCTACCTATAAAAAGTATGAAATAAAAATTAAATTAAAAATTTAAAAAACCCCCGACACAAGAACATAAGTAATTTCCCTTTAAAAAGTAAAAAATAATAAAAGAAACTTAATAAAACCTAAAACCTAAAACTTAATAAAGTACCTAAGAATCTATTAATAATTCCGCTCTTAAACTAAGCATTCAAATACAAATAGTCAAATTAAGTAACAGAGATGAACATAAAAACAAAATTAAGAGAATAATTCAAAAACTTTCATGAAATTCCTTCAAAAAGTCTTCGGTAAAAGCCTAAAGAGGTAACCATCTTATGAAAAATATCGTAGATAAGAAAGAAATAATTAGGAGCGGTCCCCCAACGCGAGGTTTTTTTTTAGAATTATTAATAGATTCTTAGGTACTTTAACATTAAGATTCTTTTATTTTTTTTTACTTTTTAAAGGGAAATTACTTAAGTTCTTGTGTTGGGGGTTTTTAAAATTTTTAATTTAATTTTTAATAATGTATGTCAAGTGTGGTAATTACATTTTATCAACAACTAAGTTCTCTCTATCAAACTATAATTACTTTTTACATTTACTACATTTCTTTTGGGCAAAGTATTCGCAATTGTAAAAATTGACAGGTCGAAATTAAGCCGCTCAATATTATTAACGAGGCCTACTATATATAGATTACGAAGTGGAATTCTTCATTGGAAACGGTTTGTGTAAATAGCTGTCTAGGTATATACATTTCCATAATGCAATTCGTCTAGACTAGACAAAGTGCGCCGCGGACACGTGCAACGAGACTCGCGCCCGTCTAGAGGTGAACCGAGTCACACGTAATGCACTCCGTCTGCCAGCTCGGGTACGCACTGCCGCCCTTACTGCGCCTAACCGTGTTTCGTAACTATTACCACATTATATTATAGGCATTACGTGAAATGGAACGCGTTAGAACACATTTTACTGCTGCAGCCTGTAATGTAACATTTATATGTACTCTGTGTAAAATGTCGTAACCCTTGTTTACTATTGTCTGGTTGCGTCCTTTGAGAGCACATTTTAGTTTTCAAAACTGGGTTTAACTATAATTTCGTAGCTAAATCAGTGTTAACAGTTAAAATGCAGAGAGGTAGTTCTTTATATTATGATTGTATGAAGATCGTAAAGATTAGAAAAGTGTATTACCTATCCTTTTTATTTTTCATCCTGAAAATCGTTTTATGAATATAAAATACTACAAATTATATAACGGTAAGAATGGTAGGTATAGAGGCAGAAGATACGAAGTAACTTTTCCAATACAGATTATTTATTTTCCTACACTAAAAGTTACCTAATTAAGGCCAGCTTATCAAACCGACCGCATGAAGAAATTTTAAATCCTCGTGGTTCATTACCGAGACTCAATTAGCAATATTTCAGTAGGAGGATCCAGCAGAACTGCGCAATATCTGAGAAGATAATATTATTCGTAAACGAATTGTTTATAAACTGGGTAAATTTAAAATATTAGCCTACGTGAACACATATATACTTTACTCAATATTTTTTACTAAATGTGCAGTCATATCGAGATACATAGCACCTATTTTATTATTAAGGATATCTAGTGTGTTCGTTGCATAAGGTTAACAGCCGAAAGGGACTCTTTAAGTAAGTTGGCCAAATTATGTATATTTATTCATTCAAACATAATTTCATCCAAAATAACTGAAACATAGAATCGAATAGCTCATAAGATAAACAGGTGTCGTCCGACCGTAAGATGATATTCCGTATATTTTACCGAGCTGACAGAGAAAATGCATTTACTCGGCGGTCGTGGATTGAAATTTAAAAACTGTATGCGAACCTTTTAAGCGGGTGCATAGTGACATCTAGTCAATGGCGATCGTATTTATCTAGTCTAGACGGCAAGTAATGAATAATATATAGGACAACAAACGAACCGTTCACCGTCCTGGAGGTGAGATGAAGGCCTCAGTGCCTTTTACGAGTAAATGCATCTAGTCTGCAGAGCCACTCGTGCGTCTCGCTTGGACTGACATTACTGCAGGGCAATTATTAACCTTATGTGTACTACGACAGCCGTATGTTTTTAATTAATTTAAAGGTGATTCATATTATTGGTATTTTTTTTGTGATGGTTATCAACGTCACAATATTTAAACGTTTGCTGGCAATATTAATTTTTATCTTAGAAATATTTTACCAAGTAAGACATGATAACCTTTTCGAAGTATAATACCTATATATTGAATGTATTATGGTAATGTGGTGTCACTATCGTACACAATTTTATAAGTGTACTGATTTAGCAATAAACCTGGTAGAACAAGGTATTTTAATACGGAGGTCGTAAGAGTCGAATGTAAGACTACGAGTTATAAGACCATACAAATATATCTGGACTTAAAACATTTCGAGAAAAAAAAATAGATTTTTTAATTTCATCACAACTTTATTGAAAGTTCTTTACAACGATGTTTCAAAAAATGTAGCCACGCATTGTTCTTAATACCACTTCGCAAGAAAACTCAAATCATTTACACAAAGCGGCTTCATTTTCGTTGGGATGCAGTGAGCTAACTTTGCGTGAGTCCCTTGGCCTAAACTTTAGCATTCCGTATTGACATTGCAGAATATTAAGGTACGGAGCTCGACCAACTGTTTTACCCTATCCCTTGTGTAATAAACATAACAAAACTAAAAATGACGCTTAATATTCTTCAATAACTAACGCAGACCTAGAGGGGTCTCTTATTACATTACCAGAAAACCATTACGACAGCGAACTATAATTATTTTTCTTTTATATTTCTATGACATATTATACAAGAACGTTTATATAATTGATCTCCTAGTCAGAGTAAACATATAAAAATGAAATGAAATGTGAAATATATTAAGTTATCGAGGTACTTATTATCCCTATGACTCCTATAAACAACAGAAAAAGTTTGACTCCAATACCCAAGAAGCCTGATTTCTTGAATAAAATCAAATGGCACTTTAAAATCTTTGGAATACGACTACTAAAAAGGCTTCTCTATTCACATGCTTTAACAATCACCTTTAATTCGCTTGCATATTTAATCTGAATGGATAATCCTTCCTTTGTTCTCATTTGTGTGAGCTATACCTAACTACACGTTCTGTATAAACCTAGGTCGTCTAGACGCGGGGGCGGGCGGACGTACGGAAGGTTAGATACATAGACATTTTATAAGTAGGCCTGATATTCCCGACTCCTTCAGCTTCAGTACCGGTGAATTGCACAGAATTAGGTCACGCGCTGAACAAAAAGACGTTAAATTATGTGAATCCGGTTTAATTGTGATCTTGCGGATAAAATCTTTATTGTCATATGAGTGAAATAATTCACGTCGCTTACTTAAACGCGCTTTATTCTTTAAATGTCAAGGGGAAGAATTAAAAGTAGAAAAAGGTATCTAAATAAATATCACAAATCATAATAAAAATAGTACATTTTTACCTTTAAACGAATTTATATTATATATGATTTATTGAAATCCTAAAATAGCTACTTACCTTGTAGACTATTAAAACACTAATTAATGGAAAATAAGACCGACCCTGATCGACCGCCATACTGCCAGCCGGGACTGTCAATTTTATGACTAAGCCTAATGTAATGTCCTAAACTAACGAGGAAATTACGCATGTTTTCGCTATGCGTGTGCTCGCGCGGTAAGTACTCGAAACAAAAACATGGAAGATAGGTGGCCAAAATTACTAGACATTATTAGAGAGAAAAGATGTACCCTTCGGGAGTTAGGTACCACTATCATTCGAAAGACAGCCATAAGGTTGAATCCGTAAGGTTGATAGCGGTGGATTTTAGCCGGCCTGTTTAGGACTTAAGCGAAAAACAAACACAAGTCCTACCTAGGTATAGGTATTTATTTTTACCGAAAATTATTCATACTATTAGTAGGTAGGTATTTTGACAAAAAAGGAATAGACTATCAATTCATAACGGTACCCCGATAGAAAGTTTATAACTGATGAAATATCGCGAAGTCATAAATGGCGTCACCGTTGGATTGTTTTCCATTAAATTACGTTAGGCGATATTGTTTATGACTCATTAAAGCATTAACAATCGACCAAAAGTACCTATAGGCACAAGAAAGGTAACGATAGATGACTGTCAGTTGACCTTATATGAACTGAAATACGCATTAATTTTGTTCCTACCAATGTGCCAGTTATATATCATTTTAGTATTTCTCCAAATTTTACATTAACTGACATTTCATGTTTTTTAAATACATTTTTAATGAATACTTAGCACTTTCTATATTAAATAAATATAAATTTTAGTGTTCAGTCAGAGTGTGCGATGTTTTTTCGGTAACGAGTCATAAAAGGAAACTTAAATTATTTCACTTGGAAGGTTGACATTAATTAACATAGGTACATCTCGTTCGCAAAATTATCAAGTGATTTTAATTTACGAGTACGAATATGTTGATGTTGGCAATCTCAGTTTCAATTACCGTTTACCTATGTTAACGACAACTGTCGTTGATTTATATGCAGGTAAGCCCCTATATCTACACAATTTTAGTTTTGTTGTTGAATTATTTACCAAATATATAATAATACTTTAATTTTATGTACTAACTTACTTTTTTAGTACTTAACTGTATTCCTTAATACTTCGTAATTTACAAAATTATTTAAATTCATTCATCAAAATGCATTCAACAAACTTATTTGAGGAAAATTAGAATAAAATATTTTTATTCAACCTTGGCTTGCAACTTTAAAAGGCGCAAATTCGTCCCACATGGAATATTGCTGCCCCTTTGGGGAGCGCCTTCCAGCTTCTTCCATTTGACCGCATTCAAAGACGCGCTGCTTGAATCGTCAACGATCGGTTATATCACGGGAGTGCTGCCACAGTTAACCACCGCATTTCGAGGCAAATCTCAAAAGTTCATCCTGACTGCCTAGATGAATGGAAGTAAGTAAGTCTACATTGCGGTTTTGTCGTCATTTCTTGTCATGGTCGACGAAATTGTGGAATCAGCCAAATTGGGAACCTTCAAAAGCAGTGTATTCCCTTTAGAAAGGCCGGCAATGCATTTCAGTCAGTTTCATGGCGGTGTCATTTACCATCAGATGGGCCGTTTGCTCGTTTGCCTGCTACCTAGCATAAAAATAATCACATTACGTGGGTAATTGACATTACCATACATTACAGCCATCTCTTATAACAGTATTAATACTATGATGATACGACAGCATTTTTGTACCAGAAAAGCCGAAGTAATATTGTTGTACAATAATTGCTGTTTTAGGAGATCGCAGTATTCTCCCATATCTGGCTGTCAGACAATACTCCTAGAAACGTAGGTGTTATCAATTTACTCCTTGTTAACATGAGACATAATTCATCTTGTTACAACGCAAACCTGATGTGGTCGTCTTGGCAACAGTTTACATGAACTTTTTTAGGTGGGACTGGAATATTATATCTTGAGACCTACGTAGCTTAGTTACATAAACACGTGAAAAGTAATAAAAACACATATAAAGCATACAATATTATTCTAATAACGAAAAAATAAAGTTCTTATCTTGCCAACTAAAATAAGAAATTTTACAAACTATTTTTTTAATATACTGGCAAGCTACGTTTAGTACATGAAACAATCCCTAATTTGAAGCGGCCGCGAGCGTAGTTGTTTTGTTGACGATCTGTCTACGCTGGCAGTCTGCCCTTCCGTGCCCTTGCCCGCTCGGCGCAGGCAGCGCGCCTCCTTTTACAAAATCACACTTATCTGTGGAATGCGAATAACATTGTCTGGAACACAATGGACGTAAAATAAGCGCAAACGAATCTTGTACGAGCAAAGACTTAGACGAAGTTGTTTTTCATTTATGTGAAGTTTCATAATTGGCTTATTAAGTCTGCAAGCAATCAAGCAGTTCACATCGTATTAGGAATCTCTTAATGAATTATTTTTCCACTGTACTGTGTGAATATCAGTGGATATTCATATTAGAGCGTCAGTGGCTCATTAGTGTGGACCGTTGCCTTACTATCTGGAAGATACAGTTTCAAATTCCCCAACGTACCAATGTCATTTCAAATTTTCGAAATTGTACTTTTATCTAACGCTCATATGATGAAGGAAAATCGTGAAGATACTTGTGCACGATTGCGAAAAGATCAACATCAATCAAAGAGACGCAATTTGATTAAAAAACCTATGTAGTTTGCTGCGCATTCTACCGAAACTTGTGGATTCGATTTCCAATTCCGACCCATTTGAGTGACGTGAACTGGTGTAAGAGTGTTTTTCTATTCTCTTCTGTTTTTCAATTATTTAAAGTAGTAATTATTCCTACTAAAATAAATAAATAAATTAAAAAACAATATATTTAAATTAGAATAATCTTAATGATAAAGGTCTAAGGCATTTTTTTCGAAGTAGATTATTTAGATTCATATATTTTTGGAAAACCTGAAAATAAGTTAGCATTATATGGTCGTAAGAGTAGATAAGGCATTTCTGATTTCACCTCTCGATGTCTGCGTGTCGGACTATAAAGGGCTCGTAAAACGAGCGTCAGAGGACGAAGGGGCATTTATTATTGTTATGCGTTGCGTACTATAGTTTTTGTTTGAGACGAGTAGGTATATAGGTACAGACGACAAGCATACAGACAGTGGCACATTATTAATCATTGTGGCATATGTTTGTGATGCTTTTATATTAATGCTAACATTCTAAAGTACAATGTTCGGTTTCCATGTTTGTTTACTTACATTTATAAATGCCTCAAAAGGGGCATATATATAATATATTTGACGACCCATTTGGTGTAACGGTTGAGACGTCGGCTACTATACCAAGGGCTCTGGGTTTGATCCCCGGGCAGTACATTTGTGTGCTGTTTTTCGAAATGACTTATCGCTGTTAGCCGCAGGTGGCTTTCACAGCTTCGCCGGACAATCGGCGAGCGCAGATGGCTCTCAGCCCAAAAAAAATATGCACATGAACATGTCTGTTTGCAATGCTCTGAGTGTTTCTATGTTTATTTATGTATATTCACAAAAAACGTATTTAAGTATTTATCCGTTGATAAAAACCCATATCTCAGGCTTATGCTTAGTTTTGGGCTAGATGGCGCTGTGTGTATGTTATATGTCAGTGGATATTTATTTATTTATTATAAGCTGTATAGGAAGGCCTGCTCCTGCAGTCGGACGTTATGCTGATGATGAAGATGACATTCAATTAACGACTCCACTGACGGCGCACACACAGCGCGGCTAAGGGCAGGTAGAACCCTAAAGTTCCACGCAGGTCAACTAAATAGAATAACTAAGAGATAAGGTAGGATTTAAGACTACCATTCTAGGCCCGCATTCTAGAACGAAACGTCGATCTTTTCTTAAATGGAATTAGAAAGGGATGGTGTTATTTATCTTATAGAGCGCTATCCCTTTCTCACTCTACTTAAGTGGAGATCAACGTTTGAGTCCGTTCTAGAATACGGGCCTTAATGTACTAGCCAGAACAGACGGATTTAAGTGCCTTCTAAAGCTCAGAAGGATTCGAGATATATTTATCAGTCACTCATCCAATCATCAACATCAGTTCATTAAACGTCCTCAGCGAGGGACACTAACATGCCCGTAACGTCTTAGTCGTCCACGCGGGCCCAGTGTGGATTGGCCGACTACATGAACAAGTTTTGAATCACTTCGCAGGCATGGTCAAGCTTCCTCATGATGTTTCCCTTCACCGTAAGAGCGTCGGATAATGTTTTATATTTAGAAAATTCGAAATACATTGGCACGTGGCGGGATTTGAACCTGCGACCTACCGATTGGAAGGCAACAGTCCAAACCATTGAGCCACCGACACTATCATTATTTATCTTATCTATTAAATTATGAAACTCATACAATGATTGGATTGCATTGTATGGTCGGTGGTGCATGGCAATGGTTGCTATTGCCGCTAAGCCATCAAACCATTTCGCTACTATCGAGAATAGTATTACATATAACGATGAATATATTATTTATTAATTAATAATTCATTAATAAATAATATTTAGACTAATTATCTAGATATGGAATTTTACTTAATATCCTTAATTGAACGAATTATTTGAACACGTAAGTTACATACTGATCCAGCTATATCTAAAACTATCGAGCCTAATGTGGGATTTTTTATATAACATAGGGAGGCAAACGAGCATTGTTGAAAATTATAACAATGTCAACACCATAAATGATCTAACCATCAAGTAATTGTCGACACATCTGGCGTTACGCGTTAAAGTGAAAATAATCAAATTATGTACCTCGGTACTTTCGTTATACGACGAGTAAGTACCGAGTTAGAAGTAGAGTGTTAGGTAACTACACTACTTATTTAAGGTAACTGGGTGCCTAGAAATTGTGTTAATCCGATGAGTGAAAGGAATATATCGCTAATGATTCTTAGGGCTCCGTAGCCAAATGGCAAAAATCTATATAGGGTTTGAACGACATTTAGGTAGTAGTTTTTTTATACGTCAGAAACGGTGAACGACTATTTTCAAATAATAATTATTATTCTATATTAGAGCGTCGGTGGCTCAATGGTGTGGACTGTCGCCTTCCTACGGGAGGGCTGAGGTTCAAATCCCGACACGTACAATGTGTTTTTCGAAAATATATGTACGTTATCCGATGCTTACGGTGAAGGAAAACATCGTGAGGAAACCTTCACGCACGCTGCGAAGAGATTCAAAGGTTGTTTGTGAAGTCATCCAATCCGCACTGGGCCCGCGTGGACGACTATGGCCTAATCACCCTATACGGGTAGGCTCGTGCCCCTCGGTGGAGACGTTTAATGAGCTGATGATGATGATTCTACACTCGCGTGCAAGTAAATCGACTCAAGCCTCAAGTACGCATAACAAGTGATATAACTAAAAAATGCCTTATATACCTCTATATAATGTTTTACATAATTAAAGCCTAGTAATTGAGCTTTAAAATGGTGTAAGTTGCATGAAAATCGATTCAGTAGTTTAGTAAAAAGGTTAATGCTAATGATAATGTAAAAAATGTTGAAAATTCATACAATTTCACAGTATGGGGTTATTGTGTTTAAATGAAACAAAATGTGCGTAAGATAAAAAAATATTCGTGTCAATATTTGGTATTCCCTCCTCTAGCTCTGATCACTGCTCTCATGCGATTCTTCATCGACCTTATCAACTTTTTAATGGATGATTGTGGTATTCGACCCCACTCTTCTACCAACGCAGTCTTGAGCTCATTGATGTTTGTCGGAGCTGGATTCCTCGCTCTAACTTTCCTTTTGAGCTCGTCCCATATGTGCTCAATGGGATTTAAATCGGGGCTGAGCGCTGGCCAATGCATAGTGTGAATTCCAACTTCGTTCAGGAAATCACGTGTGGCCCGAGCAGTGTGACATCGGGCATTGTCATGCATCAAGATGAAATTTTCCCCAATAAAGCCTTGATAAGGGACAACTTGATCCAGTAGAACATTTTCAATGTAACGATCACTGGTCAGACCTCCTCCCCGGCCTCCCCCAGGAACGAAAACAAGGTCCGTTTTGCCTTCTAAGGAAATTCCAGCCCACATCATGCAAGATCCGCCACCATATGCAACGGTTTCCACAAAGCAGCACTGTGAAAACCGTTCACCGGGACGACGGTATACCCGACCTCTCCTGTCGCTGCCATGGAGACACATCCTCGTCTCATCTGTGAACAGGACTGACTGCCATTGCTCTATGCTCCAATCCAAATGTTCTCGAGCAAAGTGAAGGCGTGCTTGACGATGAGCTGTGGTCAACTTCGGGCCTGTAGCGGGTCTTTTCGGAGTAAGGTTAGCTTCTTTCAACCTTCTTCTAACTGTCCACTGACTGACAGTCACCCCGCGAACTTGACGTAGCTCCTGCTGCACATCTACGCCGGTAAGGTGTCGATTTCGGAGAGAGGTCGAGACCAAAAACCGGTCGTCACGCTCCGAGGTGCACCGGCGTCGGCTGGTATTAGGCCTCCGAGTGAAGGCACCAGTCTCTTGAAACCTTCTGTATACTCTCGAGACAGCGGACTGACTCATATTCAAACGACGAGCGACTTCTCGCTGGTTCAACCCTTCTTGCAACAGGGCAACGACTTGAGCGGCTTCTTCAGGTGTTGTATCCATAATTTTCTTCAAATGACGGCTTTAATTTGCAGAGATGTGTTCAGGTCAACGTCTAATGAGCGACTGATAAGAAAAAAACGATTACAGGGGGTTTTATAGGGGGTTGTGTCGCGCAAGTTGTGAATAGAGCGCAGAGCAGTTTACGGGAGGTTGCGTTCAGTTGCATTCTAAGTACAAGTGTTTATTTAAATGACTGATATTATGCTACATTTGAAAGCCTAATTACTAGGCTTAATTATGAAAACATTATATAGAGGTAAAATAAGTCATTTTTTAGTTATATCACTTTTATGCGCACTTGGGCTTGAGTCGATTTACTGCACGCGAGTATATATTATTTTACTTGCTGCTACGAACTATACATTGGAGAGTCCGAATCAACTTAGTAAATTTAAAATTTAAATTTATTCCTTTTTCTGATGACTACTGCTGTTGGCCGAAGAGGGCCTCTATGATTATTCACCTTAAAATATACATAACTAGCCTAAGTGCGTTCGAGAGTGCAACTCGAACAGGCTTAGGGCGTTGCGAGGAGGCTAGGTAACTTAAAATATTTTTTGGAAATTTATATACATTGACTTACTTTCAAGTTAAAGTAGCATATAAGCCATGTAAAATAACATTGACGGTGGACCGGTAACGTATGTCATGCTGCATGGCATCTGGAGCAGATAAGTTCTCCAATTGGTGGATGCTAAACATGTTAACCAGAGAATCGGGATGACTGGTACAGATTGGGGGAGACCCTCACCAGAAGTGGGCTGCATTAGGTTGAAGGCATTGAAGCGAATATAATTGGAGTCGGCTTATTGCTATTTGCTGCCAATATATGATTCAACTCAATCGTCTCGACTTGTCTTACAATCTTAGCCTATAACAACCCACTGCAGGACACAGGCCTTCCCACACAGAATGGCTATGGAAAGATGGGGCCGTACTAACTACGCAAACCCAATGTTGGATGTATCAACTAAGATAGCCAGTTTTAAATAATATGATTCCGGTCCTCCGAAGCACGGAATCAATCTTTTCGAACAATCAGTTAATTCAACCTGCAATGTCTTCACTCAAATCGCACAAAGTGACATTGACCCGTGGGATTCAAACCCACGAATTCTTGGTCACGCTCGACTTGTCTATAATAAATAATATATATATATATATATATATATATATATATGTATTATGGATGCTTAACAACGGATAAACATACTTATATACGTTTTTTTTGTAAATACATACATATCATACATAGTAAAAACCCAGACCATTACAAACAGACATGTCCATGCACACAAATGTTTGTACTGCCAGGGGATCGAACCCGGAACCCTTGGTGTTGCAGTCGACGTCTCAACCGCAACAACAAATGGGCGTCAATATCCACTTAAGTTTTCGAGAATGTATGGAAATCATGCGCCTTACGTTTTGAATTGAAATTCTCAGCAAACACCATGGTGAGAGTAAAAAGGTACTATAAGTTAAAATGTAGGTACCAACATCGGGTCATCGCTCATCACTAGACAAGAACCTTATATCTAAGCGTAATGCCGGTATTGCGTAAGTAGCATGCCCTAATTTGATAATAACACTTTAAACGATAATAATAATTGGTACAACTTGACGACAAGCTGTCTAGTACGTGTCGAGAACGTTATCTCATTATTGTAAGTAACCACGAGCAGGGCCGGATCTAGGGGGGGCAGACGGGGCACGTGCCCCGCGGCACGGTCAGGGCGGCAAACCGACTAATGACCACTCATCATTACCTCACTTGCCGCGGAAATAAATATAGTACAAGTGCAGGCCATAGAATACGACTGATAACCGAGCGCGGAGTAAGCATGTTACTGAACCATTACATTTTTTTGCATATTCTAATAGGCGCCCGCAGATCACGGTCACAGGCGGGCAGCTGCGATCTGGAATGACGCTGTATACGAAACTCTCTCGTCTATCTCTATACAGAGCAGCAGTGTATTATATCAAAATTATGTAGTTATTTCTCTATGTTAATTGAGCCAACTTACTGTGTTTAAAAAAATAAAAATAAACAATTAAGCTCCTTTACTTGCATCAAGCGACCACGTTTTTTAAGAAAATATACAAATAAATTGGAAATAAAACGCCTTTTTATCCAGTGTGACTTCGAAAAACTGAGGCGATAGTCTTATTTCATTATAAAACTTAATTGATAATATCAATACAATAATTGATAAATGTAACTTTTTAAGACATTGCTTTTTTGCCGAGTTAGGATGGTTATGAAACAGCTTAAGCGTTATTAGACCCCGCTACGACGGATATACCGCAGAGCTTTGTAAGTAGGGGTACGCCAGTGCTTAAGACCCTTCAGAAGCTTTTATTCCGAATCGGTTGATGGTGCGACACCAAAGGTGAGGAGCAATGCGTGGGTGGTTCTTCTTCAGAAGTGATTAAACCTTTCCCTCTCTATTCAACCTATCGCAGTCTTTCGAAAGTGTCGTCGCTCCGCTCCACTCCAGAATCGTCTGCTCCAACGCCATCGTTCTGCGATCATTACCCACTGCCACTTCAGTTCGCTAATCTGGCGAACTATCCGGTAATTTTAGTTCTTTTGCGGATAACATCATTTCTGATTTTATGTATAAGAGTCTCCCAACATAGCACGCTCCATCGCTCGTTGAGTAACTTTGAATTTCTGAACCAATCCGCAGTCAGTGTCCATGTCTCATCTGCGTATGTTGGTATGGGTAGGACGTATTCTCAAAGACTTTTGTCCTTAAGCGTTGCGGAATCGTCGACGTGAAGATCTGATGTAACTTGCCTGATGCCGCCCAGCCCAAATGAATCCTCCTACTAGCTTCCCTTCCGAAATTGTGCCGGTCAAGTTTTAGCCCAAGTAAACTTATTCTTGGACAATCTGGAGAAGGACGCCACCGACGCTACCGGTCTATAATTCTTCAAGAGAGCTTTATCACCCTTCTTAAAGAACGCTTGTGGACCACGCTTCCAGTGTAGTTCCCAGGTAGATGACGGCATTAAAAGAGCTCACCTAATGTCCTAAGGATGGGTTGTCCACCGGTGTTTAGGAGTTCTGTCGTAATACCGTCATCCCACGGGGCCCTTTCATTTCTCAGTTGCTTCAGTGCTGCACTAATTTCGCTAACGTCAACATCCGGCATATCCTACGTACAATGGTGCCTTAGTAGGGCACGTAGATCTTCGCTGTCTTCGGTCTGTACTGATGAGCGCTCGACAAATCCATAGAATTTCTCAACCTCTTCCAGGATCTGTTGGCGTAATGTGAGTAGTTGGCCATCTGCTATATTAAGCTTCACCAGAATGCTCCTTCCAAGTGGTTTTTGGAAAACTTTGGGCCCCTGTTCTCCTTAATAAGGTCCTTAATTAACCTTGTATTGAAATAGTAGAATTCTCTGCGAACGAGTTTTCGTATCCGCTTGGAGAGAGCCTAATATTCCGGGTATGATAAGTTAAAGTCAAAATTCATTTATTTAAATTAGGCTTACAAAAAGCACTTATGAACGACAAAAATATACAAAAATTACATTACAAAAAAACAAATTATTTCTTTGAACTGTTCTTTAAGAGAGTCACGTGGTCTAAGGTTGTAGATAAAAGCTCTTTTTGTAGCACAAATATTGTATCAATGTCGGCAGCCGTACCCCACAACGGTAGACCATACGACATTACATTATAAAAATGACTAAAATAAACTAATCTTGCCGTTTTACATCTGTTACGAGTTATCTTAGATATTAAAAGCTTATTGAAGAATTAACGACCCATTACGATATTGTGCCACATCTTCAAGTTATTCTCCAGAGTCATTATGATCCGTCTCGCGCATATGTTTGACGATTTCCAGCCCTCCGAACAAGCCGGGTTCCTCAAAGGCTTCAGCACCATAGACTACATATTACATACGCTGTGGCAGGTTATACAGAAGAGCGGAGAGTATAACTGACCATTATGTTTGGCGTTTGTGGACTATGAGAAAGCCTTCGATTCGATCGAGACTTGGGCTGTGTTTCATTCCCTCCAACGGTGCCTGACTTGACTACTGCTATATCGAATTGTTGAGATGTTTGTACGAGAGCGCTACTATGTCAGGCCGAGTACATGAAGAGCTTACCATTGGCTTATCATTGGCACCGAGGAGTAAGACAAGGAGATGTAATATCTCTGAAACTGATCACAGCTGCGTAAAAAGTTGCAGCTTTGTCCAAATGTCAATCAATTTGAGGACCTATTATATAAATTAGTGAAATAATATAGGATGATAAAGGTAAAAATAAATAAAAGAGGGCGGGGCGGGCATTTCTAAATTTTTGCCCCACCCAAAAAAAATTGAAGATCCGGCGCTGACCACGAGTACTTAACTACATAGGTACTAATGATGTCGGTACCCAAGAACAATCGTCTCGCGATCGAAATAAAAACAAGAATGGGTAATACCTGCCAATAATAAATAACCAATCACGATATCTCAGCCAATAATTTGTCATGGTACGGGAATTGAACACGCAATCTAACATTTCTAAGTTCAATGTCAACAATGTAAAAATAATAGCAATCAAGAAAAGTAATTTATTCTCCCTTTTTTAATTCGATTGTGCATCTGCTTGGTCGATTCATGCAACTTAGCAACCTGTCTCCTGGGGGAGTTAAATGATTATTTATTGTCCTGTTCTCCCGCTTTTTCATAGCGCATTCAAGGATATCATTTCCAAGTTGGAAATTAGCTTTTAAACTTCAGTTATAATGGAAGCTCCGACCCCAGCGCCCGTCGTCGCCGGCAGTCGCCGTGAACCATCCACGGATGCCGTCAAGGCACAAGGAATTTTGTAATTTATTTCCATACCTTTACCGTAGAACAAAAGGCTTGGCAACGCTTAGATTAAATTCATGACTTCTGGTTTTATTTTAACAAAAGCTCCATTCTCTGACAGTACGACGTGCGAAAAACAAAATAAGGGAAGGTCTTTAATTCAAATTTTAGTAAATTTATGTTTTCCGGGTGAACAGGAGGTCGGTGAGCAAGAAAACAAAAGACGCGGCGAGGCTCTGGCAGTCACGGTGGGGCTTTTACAGTCTTATTCGCGAGATACAAGAAGAGGAAGCGCAGAAAATGGGTGAGGGTGTTTTGAAAATGTACCGTTGCGACATTTGTTTAATTCATACGCGTTTCAAAAAGTTTAAAACTTTTGATCTGTTTAAAATAGTTTAACCCTACATCCAAACACAGTCACACAATTAAAATTTAAACGGCTCCAAATTTCCATTTAAATGTCGAGTGTGTTTTATGACATGTAGGTAATTATTTGGGACAAAGAAAAGAACAAATGCAGCAACAAAGGCGGATACAGTGGTACTTAACTTGAAGGACGCAAAGTCCTGTATCATTTTGTTTACTGCTGATTAATAAGTAACAATAAGTATTCAATTTTTATTTCAGGGGATGTCACTGGATGAATATCACGAGGCCGTCCGTTCGGTTAGCTGTAAACCAGAGCCGAAGATATATCCGGTTACTGTTGATCCATCGCCAACTCCAGTCCCAACAACTTCAGCCGGTGATGCGAATTTTATTATTAACTTAAGCAAACATATGTCTTAAGCTCAAGCAAGGGAGCAATATTAAGAACGTTCCTACGATCAGTCTGATCTAATTTTTAAATGTTCTAAAGATAACACTTTAAAACGCTTGTGATTACAAAACTAACGCATATACACCTCGCATACTTGACAAAGTAGACAAACAGTTGACATCAAATAGAACTAAATTTTGTTTTAAAACTCATAAATTAAGAGAATAGCAAACCAAATTCTATTTTTAATTATCACTTAGGGCACATAAATAAACTATCGCTGACCTGTTTTATAAATATATAATTAATTGCTTGTTTATTTGTGATACTAGGTATGGTAGGTCGTCGGGCTAGATGTCCGCTGGAGATATTCGGACGCCTTGTGAAGACCGATCGAGACTACCCGACGCGTCCGCCGTTGCCGCCTGGACAGATCTACGATCCTTACAATCAAACCATGGTCTTCTTAGGGTTCGTACCTAGCAAATTCTTATCTTTTTTTTTTAGTGAAGGCACATTAGATTAAAATTGTTAACCATACACTCTTCCCGCGAGTGCCCTAGACGCGCTCTCTCATTAAACCTTTATAGGTACTAGAATTGTTTAACTTTATATTCGTAGACGTACAAGTAGGTCTCGTGTCTTCGTTTGTATACCTATTGTGTGTGTTTTATATATTATTATAATATGGGTATACTATTTGAAATCCGTCTGCCAAGCGTAGAGACAGTAAACTCTTTCACACACAGATTTCCCAATACAGGAGATGGGGCAAGCCGCGTTTTTAAGTGCGACAAATGTAAGCTCAACGAGCATACACTGGCTGCCAGTTTACGCTCTGTGAGACGAGTCAAGACGCACGAATATTAGAAGAAATTACCGTTTTTTCCCAAAATGCCATCCTGTGCAATTGTAACATGCCATCATCGCAATGAATCAGTTAATTTACCAAGAAATATAATAACTTTTCACAGGTAAGAACAAAAAAGAAATTGCGACACTGGGACTGCCTATAAACTTGGCGGCTTGTCCAGTCTAATTGTATATTCGGATGTCTGTGCTTTCACATGTGCGGCGCTTCGTCCAGCTCTCACACAATCTGTTATAAAAAATGCCTATATTGCGTCTTATTTAGGTATGCGCTGGTGTAGTATCTACATAATAAAAGTAGGCGGTACATATAAATGAAGACGGATATAAGATATATATTTAAGAGTGGAGGTATATAGTTTCGAAGGATATTACACCGATTAATTGGTTACCTAAAATACTGTTTTTTTAATCATAAGGTACATCGAATGAACGCAAGTTCGAGAAACATTGTAAAACCTATTATAAATCCTTGATTAAAAAAAAATCGAAACGTAATATAAAATTCTGACCATGAGGTGAAACATGATCATTTGTTTATAAAAAGAGATAGGTACTGTCTCCATTCTTAAAAAAATGTAATACATATTAAATAATGTTCCTTAAAGCTTTGACCACCGTTCCTCGGAATCCCGGCGTTCAATGAGTTAAATAATATTTTTTTAAGCAATTTTATTCAAATTGTTTTAAAAATTGTAACAACATGTACTAAATTATTTCATATGTTTACAGGAGCGTGGATGGCGACCCCATATCTTATAACCTACCGCCGGCTAGATCAGAAATCTCCGAGGAAATGTGGGCTCGCCCACATCAATTAGAAGTGATGCCACTTAGTAAAGACAACCTAGAGAAAGCTTTACTTATCTAAATCAGTCTTAGATAGATGTTTTAATATAACATTCACAAAAATTTAATAGTTTCATTTTCAGTTTGGAAGCTTTGCAAGATTACTAACTTTTAAAATGATTGAAAATGTGTCGTATAATACTAGTCTTGATTGTACGGCAAAAAGTAAATACTTATACAAAACGTATTGTTGTTTAACCTTAAACCACCAGGATTCTAAACAATAAAAATCAATTGTTCCAAAGGCGGTTAACGGGTTAAAATCTTAGATATGGTGATATGGAATTATTTTACAATTTAGCCAATGATAATACTCGATTTCCACATTTTGTCTCCGTATATATGCAAACCTTTTTATATGAAACCCAGTCATTAATTTTACTATTGTAGTTAGTAATGTAGGTGAATCAAGTAAAAACTATTCGCCCAATATAAAGTTTATCTATGAGCCATCGTAATACGACTGTACAGTAGGCACATTTATTAATTTCAAACACTGAAAATATTACTTATATTTTTAATATTTTAACAATGTATGGTATATAAAAATTAAATAATTGTAATAAAACTGCATCTTATTTAACAAAAGTCAAAGTTTACTGGAAATGAACGAGCACGTTTTTATTTTGTAGACAATACCGGTGGTAATTGAGATACTATATTTTCCGGCAATATCTCTATTGAGACTGCTTCGTCGTCACCAAGCCAATGAAATCCAGCCAAATACTGAAATCACAAATATATATTTTAATAATAGGAGACAGGTTGGAAGACAGTATTTAAAGTTAAAGGCAAGTAAGAATATACACATTTATGTAACATACATAGTTTTACTTAGTTATACAAGATCATTCCTTAAGTAAGAAAATAAGTCTTTATTTAAATCATCGATATGAAAAATGGATATAGATAACCTCGTAAAAGCAATATTTTCCACAGAAAAGGTCTGTCAAATAAATGTATATTATTATTAATATTAAACAAAACTAACAGAAGCACACACTAACACTTACTTTAATTGGTACGATTTTCAATGCAACATTTCCCTCAACATAAGATTTCCTCTTTGCAACAGGTTCTTGGCATTGTTCCTGTAAAGAAATAATTGCTAACAGCTAATGCATTGTAAATTGACTATACATAATTTTCTATTAATTTTACATAGCTAAATAAGAACACTCTAACACAGACTAACTTTCAAAGATAAACGTTAAATATTTCAGATTTACACTTGATCATTCTGCTTCCAGTGGTCTAAGCACTAAGATTAGATTGATCCAGAAATCGTAGGTTCAAATGAAAGTTGCGATTTCATCCAGTTTGGGTAAAAAAACAAGGCTGAATTGCGTTATTGTAACGTTACGCCGTCTTTCTAAATTAAACGCCGCAAACGATCTAAGGCCCGCGGGGTCAATTGTTGCCATAAACAAAAGACTTTCTTTTGTCTATCAATAGACAATCTACGATCTACTGTAAGGCCGTCGAATCAGGAACAGCCTGCGGAGATTGATTGTGATTTGCCGGTTTCACTTCGATAAATTCGAAAATAATGTGTTAAATTGTATAAGCACTTTGTTACAGTTCACAATCTTTCGACAGTTTAGAATCTTGCTATAATCTAATGGTTTTTCCAATTTTAGGGTGACATTTATATCTATTAGGTAAAGCAATCTTACCGGTTTCCTTTCGAGCACCCAGAGCGATGTGTCGTCATGGAAGACGAGCGCGTCACGACGCGGGTGCGGTACCACACGAGCGACTGCCGAGTGCCGCGAGTACCACGCCGGCGGCAATGCGCTATTCGTCCATTCAGCGAATCGCTTCTCCACTAACCCGTATTCGACGATCTGAAATATAAATGTATAAGATTCCAAACTCAAACTCAACAATTTCTTTATGTAATAAAGTCTTCACAAGACACTCTTGAATCGTCAGTTAAAAAAGGAGTTAAAAACTAGATTTGCTACCACCGGTTTTGACAGTTGATTCTACTGAGAAGACTCCGGTAAGAAATTCAGCAGTTACTCTTTTAATCAACCATCTACAGTGTACCTAATAACCTTTACCCAAAAGACATAATTCAACTAGGTCGTAAACTCGGTATTGAGTCGTCTAGGTAGGTACCACCGCAGTACCAGATATCGTCCCATAAAATAGAAGTGTTTTGCACTTGCGTTTCGGGATGAGGGCACTGTAGCTAGTAAAATTACCGGGTATAAAAGACCTAACATCGGTTGTCTCGGGTTTCGGGCGCAGTGCGGCGTTGATGGAGAATAATAACTGTCCATCAGTTGTTGGACTCTATCAAGGCCGCTGCCATGGGCAGGCGTATCACATACCATCAGGTGAGCGTCTTGACCGTCTTGTATACTTGGTAACAAAGAAAAATATTCAAAACTAGCTTTCGCTCGTTGATTTGCTCGCTTTAAGAAGTATTAACTTAAATAGAGTTAGGAAGAGATAGCGAGATATACAATAAATAGTGGCATCCCTTTCTAACTCTGTTTAAGTAACGATTCGAATACGGTCCTAAATATCCAATATCTGCGATATACCTTACCTTCTGATCAACATAGGTCACAACAAGGCTCTCCCGTGCACTGTCCACAGTTAAAGCTGATGGCACGCATTTGTACTTAGGCAGGGTGGCATAATGCTCATACTCTCTCTTGCCTCTGGTCCAAACCACTATAGCTCCCTGGGTATCGGCCACAACCAAATAAATTGCCCCCGATGGCGTTTTTCGGGATATATGTAAGTGGAGGATAGACAATGCTTTCAGATCTGTAATTGCATACAAAATACTTGGACAATATCAACTGAATCTGGTTTAAAGTTTAGTAATTAAATTTAACCTTAAATTACATATTTTTGGTTAACTGAAACATATGGATGAGTGCCTTTATAAGGCTTTGCTAGCAAAAGCAAAAATTAATATAAAAGTATACATGGAAACCTTGGATAAACAATAAACCAAAAAGTGTCTGTGAATGTATCTACCTGCCCATCACGTCAGTTGGGCAGAATATTCATTTATAATCATGGCCCTAGTCACTACATGTGATAGTGACATAGTAGTAAGCTCTTGCTTTTGATTTTGTACCCTTTTAAAGACGTATTAAAGTCAAAATTTGAATGAATAATTGTATTATGTTATAAATATGGCAACAAATAAACATATGAGGCTATGTCATTTCTTGGTTGATATATACGATATATCTTCGTGATTGTGCAGCTAAATAAATAATGGGTACAAAAAATGTTTACTATTTAATTATCTAAATGTTATATGCCTACCTATTTAAATGTTTAACGATTTTAAAAACGGCGCATAATGCGCTTAGGAAAAAATATCAATCCTAAAAAATATTTTAAAGGAAACTTACGCTTATCTGTTCGTATTGTTTGAATGACTGTAGCGCCAGCTTGTGGGTCCACTTGCAACACCAGCACACGACCCGTGCAGTGTACGGCCATCGTGCGCGAGTCCTCGGCAAAAGCGATACCATCGCAGGCTGCCGACACACCATTCATCATCACTTTTGACAACGACGTGTTCGCTTGGTCGTCATCCTAAAGAAAATAAGAAGTACAGCTCTGAATGTGTTGTTGAATGGATCTGTATTTTTTTAATCTGGTGTAAATATTAATTAATACTTTACAAGTTAAGCGTCCGTGGCTCAATGGTGTGAACTGTCGCCCTCCTACTAGGTCTGAGGTTTAAATCCCGCCACGTACCATTGTGTTTTCGAGTTTTCGAAAAATATATGTACGTTATCCGACGCTGTTACGGTGAAGGAAACCTGCGCACGCCTACGAAGAGATTCAAAAGTTGTGCGTGAAGTCGTTCAACCCGCACTGGGCCCGCGTGGACGACTATGGCCTATACACCCTATACGCAGTCGCGTGCACTCCATACATGCAAATAAGCAGAGCATACCCTGTGCGTCAAGGCAACCCGGTAAATCGCCAACATATTGAATGATCCCTACTTATTCGTCCTATTTCCTTTACACATTAGAAACCATAGGCGAATTATTGGTCTTGCAATAAGTGTCACTCACTTTGCATACCCTACTCATAATCACTGTGCACGCCACTGCCTATACGGGTAGGCTTGTGCCCCTTGGTGGGGACGCTTACTGAGCTGATTATGATGATGATGACTTTACAAGTGTTTTAATTTAATTAAATAACATATTAAGTGCATAAAAAATATTCAAAACTTTTAAAAAACTTACTATTTCTAACTTCAACATCCTTATTAAACTATCAGTTGAATATACTATAAATTCGCCACTGGGTGATATTTCACAACACCGAATCTGCTTCTTCCCTTTGGTCTGAACTGACACCAGTTTCACTGGACTGTCGGTCAATTTTAATGCCTTATTTTCGCTTTTTGCTCGGTGAAGTATATCAATGGTGGTGTCCTGTTCAAGTTGTGTGGTATCATTTGAATTCATTTGTGGTTTAGCATTTATGTTTGAAAACACAACACGTCCCTGATTGTTTGTTGCATATGATCCCAACCTCCATACTTCTAGATGATTGCTATACCTGAAAACCAACAAAAATATGTTTATGTGTAATACTACACATTAAACACCAATCGCAGTGCAAGTAGCAACTATGATTATACCGGCAAGGAGTATTCATTCATTATATTCATAATTGCTACTGGTAGCTACATAAGAATCTTTATTTTAAAATTTATGATTTTTAATGGTTTTTCGATGGCCATATACATCTACCTATCATGTACCAATCTATCACTGGTCAAGACATAAAGGAGTGTTCTAAAACAAGAAGCATAGGTACTTTTTCTATAGATTAAAAAAATATTTAAAAAACTTTGTTCACATTGATACCAATAGTCTTCGAATTTATGTATCCTTGTTTCAAATGTTTTTCAGACTGTTAACCCTAATCCAATACCTACTATTATCAGTGTTAATATGTGGATAATTTATATTATTAAGCCATTTTACCTAAAATAAATACCTAGCTATACCTACCTAGAAATAGGTGATATTGCCACTTACCACCAAATGGACAATTTCATTTTAAAAAAGAACTTTTGGTGGCAAATATTTTTAACCTAAGTATGCTGAGATTAGGCCACAAATAAATCTTTCTATTTCTATCAATTTTTTTTGTATTCCCCTTTGTTCATATGATATAATTATCTTGTTAAACTATTACATTCAAATAAAATTTGAGTGTCTGTTTGTAATAATTGAAATATCTTGTACCGCGGTTAATACTGTGGGGAACAACTAGTGGATCATAAACATAATTAAGTATTATGAGGTTGATAATAACAATATGAGAGATAGATATATAATTTGTCATAAATAAATTACCTCAAAAGTATAAGTTTTTTCTTATCACACACTGATGTCCTAGATGCAGGAATCATGGGTGGTATCCTCATCACCCACTTAGGGGGATAACTAGACAAAGTGAGGTAACCATCTGCCCCTACAGATACAAGTCTATCACCATTGATAACCAAAGCCCTGAAAACAATTTAAAATAATAAAATTAGCACAACTTCAAGCACAATCCAATGACTCATATAAAATTGCCTAATATACTGGCCCCATCACCCGAGACTACAGATGTTAGGTCTCATACCCGGTAATGTATTTACGCCTGGGATGTCTCCATGGTAGTTGTTGCCATGACCCCACATTAATTGTTTTTCAATGGCATTCAACATACAAACATAATGAATAAAAAAAATCTTACCTTACATCATGTTCATGAATGTGTCTTTGAACATTTTTCACCCACTGTAAGGAGGTCTGTTTGTCTGTATTACTATGTTTGTTGACTTTTATAAAGTTCATAATGACGGGGTCCACTCCACTGCAGTACAAGCTCTTTTCATCATCAGACACAGCTATTGACAGGATATCAGCTCTATGAGTTGTGTAGGACTCAATCTAAAAAGAGGTGTTGTAATTTTGTTATAACACTTGATAACTAAATAATAAATGAAAATGAAAATGAAAAGTGTTTATTCAGTTTAGATCCTTACAGAACACTTATGAATGTCAAATGAAGCTACCACTGGTTCGTGAGGTAGTTTTCCACTGAGAAGAAACCAGCAAGAAACTCAGTAGTTACTCTTTTCAAAAAATTTGTGTTTTGTACAGAATAATTTGTAATCAAAATAATTATATAAAGCAAATTATATTCAAAATTTTTATCATATTTAGTATTGGTAAAAATATAATAATCTACAAAAGTATAATTAAGCAGTTAAGTATTATTATAAATCTAAATAGATGATAACATAAAAAAATACAAAAGTAGTGCAGGTATGGAGATCAACAAGTCCTTTTATCATTTATAAAATCTTCAATACTATAGTAAGTTTTTTTATTAATATCAACTTTACCTGAGACTTAAACTTATGCTGGGGAAAATCAACTAAATTTTGTGGTAGCTTATTAAATATTTTAATGCTTAATCCCACAAATGAGTTCCCGACTTTATGCATTCTGAGATTTGGAACGGCAAGTTTGTGTTTGTTCCTAGTATTCAAACTATGATTATCTAGCTTTTTTGAAAATACATGTAAATTTTTGTGTACATTAATGATGCAGTCTATAATGTACTGAGACGGTGATTTTAAAATATTTATTTGTTCATGTCCACTTTCATTTAATCCACAGCACCATGTAGCCCCAAACTAAGCATTGGACTGTGTTCTAAACAATGGATAAACATACTTATATACTTGTTTTGATGTAAATACATACATATTAAATAAAAATAAATAGATAAAACTCACATATTGGTCCAGAGGGTTAGGCAGAGATGATGGAATGCCACTTTGCATAGTCCTGACATACATATTATACATAGAAAACACCCGGACCAATACAAACAGACATGTTAATTTTTATTATTACAGTTATTATTATTATTTAAAAAAATTACATAGTTTTATATGGTCAAATAAAAGGTAAGATTTATCCAACCTGTTCTCCTAAAGAACTATCCCAGAAGGTTAATCTTCCATGACTATCACCAGACACAACAATATTATCTGATAAAACTGCTAGAGACCACACAATAGTCTCTTTCCCACGGCGACTAGCCAGCATCCGACACATAGCATGCCCAGTTTCAACATTCCACACTCTGATTATGTCCACAGATCCTAAAATAAGATGAAGATTTCTTATAATCACTTTATGAATATTAAACAACAAGGTCACCAATAATACACTGAGTGAAATCTTACCCGTAACTAGTGTATTTCCAGTGCTATCAAATTTACAACACATTATTCTGCCTTCTTGCTTATCAAATAACTTTTTGTATAAAATTTCTTCATCATTGACAGAATATAGATTAACATAGCCCTGCTCTGTCCCTACAGCCACCAAAGAATTAGAAATATTTACATCAAGACACCAAGCTGCGTAGCCTGTGAGTAGTATTGTATGTTTTACATTTAGACTGTTCAGGTCCCATTCTACCAAAGCTCCGCCGAGACCTGTAGAAAGTAACCTTTCATTTACCCAGCCAAGAGCTTCTACTGAACCGTTTTCGACGCCAGGGATGAACTTGACTAAATAAGGTGCATGCGCCAAGTCCCAGATTTCAATAGAAGCATTCGACCTGAAATAATAGTTCATAGCTTTAAGAAAAACAATAAATATATAAATTAAATGTTATAAACAATATACTAACCTCGCAACAGCAATATGTTTACTAACTTTATTATACGAAACACAGTTTATTGACTCAGGCTTCGGATTGTAAAATCGAACACGGTGAACTTTACTGGCCATTTTTCAAGTTAATAGTTACAACATTACATATACAATTTTAACCGGATCCACACATGGACACTTTAAGAAATGCACTTTTGACGGTAACTGTCAAAACAAGTAATGTCAAGCTAAAATCACATTAGCACGTGTAGTCAGTGTTTCGTTCTGAAACAACTAGTTTACAAAATGTACGGACTACGGATAATAGACCATAACATATCACAACACTAGACTACTATGAAGTCAGTCGTAGGTAGTCATAATCACGTCACCGCACTAGTCAAATCCTCAGATGAATGAGTACATGTATTATTTGTATTCATCGACGATTTCATCGTTAAACTTGTTTTAATAAAAGTGTTTACTGTTTTGGTTGTAATATAACTTTGTTATTAGAAAATGGGTGACGGACAAAGTGAAAATCAACCGTTACTCAGAGATGGTAAGTTCTCTAAATTTTCTATTTTGACAGCTGATGATTCAACAGAGACCCTATTTTAGTTTTTTGTTACTAAACAATGATTCTTGCCGATCAAGAACGTACCAATGTAAGTTTTAACATTGTGTAACATATTATGCAGCTAATAAAGTGTTACATTACTTGTCGGACAACAATGTTAAATATTTAATAGGATTATGGATATTTACGTATTGTATCGGTGGTTTTACTTTAACAGAAGAGGTGAATGAGACTACAATATCGCCAATTGGGCCAGATGAGCTGCCTCCGCCGTACCTACCGATGGTAGGAATGCCTATGGTAACATGCAGAGTGTGCCAAGCTATGATAGACATTTCTGGAAAGAAAGAACAACATGTAGTCAAGTGTGGTGAATGTAACGAAGCTACGGTAAGCTTATATACTATCTATTATTTACATCTAACTAATATCTTTGTCAACACTTTATGTTTTTCTTTGGTTTACTTTAAGATTAACTTTCTTGTTATCTATTTTTAATTGGAGCAAACATATGAATAGAAAATGTTCTTAATAGCAATTTTTTATGTTTTGAGATAAGTATATATTTTAGCATTATAGGTACATATTACTTAACCATAGCTATGTTTTAAATCATAATCTCTCAACATCGTGAAGTTAAAGTATAAGCAAGTGTTTGTAGTTTTATAAAATTCTTCAGAATGTGAGTAAGATCTTTTTATTTCAGCCAATAAGAAATGCTCCACCTGGAAAAAAATATGTTCGTTGCCCATGCAACTGTCTTCTTATTTGCAAATCATCATCTCAACGTATTGCGTGTCCTCGAGCTGACTGTAAGAGAATCATTAATCTGGCTCATTCCCCCGTGACACCTCCTGTGCCCATTTTACCGGGAATGGCCAGAGTCATATGTGCTCATTGTCAAGACACATTTCTGGTAATTATATTTTTTATTGTATGTTAATTGTGATATTCTGTTGGCCCTTGTAGTACATTAAGTAACAATTTTGCCCTACTGTATACCTGGTTAAGGTGGAGCAAGCAGATGCCAACTGCATGGGATCGGTCCGCAGTAAATCATTAGTGGAGGCCGTTATTCAGCAGCCGACATTCTATGTTGTAATGATGATGATGTACCAATTAATAACACCACGAGGAGCAAGAAGTGACATTTTTGTAAGCTCTTATGTTGGGCCTCTTATTAGCCCACCAATTAGATGCCCATCTATTGATGCCAGCAACAATTGATTTGTTTATTTTGTATTAAATATATTGTCCACATAACGGAAAGCAAAGCTTAGGCTGAACCCAACCAGATGTCAACTGCTAGGGATTATGTGGCGTGGAAATCATTTGGGGAAGCCTTTGTTCAGTAGTGGGCATTTTAGGCTGTAATGATGATTTAATATAGCCCCTTACAACCTGTATTACCTAATTGAGTATATTTAATAATTAAAATAACAATTTTGATGGTTTAATACATAAACAAAAATGTTTTTGTTAATAACATACAAAAATTTTTCTTAATTTTTTTTAAAATTAACGAAATTTCAGTTTAACCACTTAAATAAATCTGTAATTAACTTAATGCAGTTGGGTATGTAATAATTAACATGCTATTTATGTCATTGTCATAAAGGAGGCCAATCTGTGGTTATTTACTTATATGCATTGTCTTGTAAGATTGTTACTTGCCTTGTAAGTAAAATAAGTTATTATTGCAACATTCAATATATTTGAAAGTCTGAAAATAATCACCATTATTTTTAAATAGGATCATCATTACAGCATATAACATCCCACTGCACTGGACACTGGACAGGCCTTCCCACACTGCATGGCTATGGGGAGTTTGAGCTATAACCCTTGTTAAAAACTACCAATAATAATAAGTATAATAAGATATTAGCCTGGACCAACGGCTTCCAAAGCATGGATAGAATCTAGACATTATTTTCAGTCTCCCAACTCTTTTAATAGTTACTTGACTTGTGCGAACGCAATTGAAAACGTAAATAGGATAATAAGAGTTGTATGAAAATTATAATTCAAAACTATTATATTCTTATTTAATTTATTCTAATTTTCCTTATACCAAAAAGCAGTTCTCAAAATAATAGTTGGCAAATCATTATCATTATAATATTTATAGTTAAAGTGCTTTCTTATTCTACAAATAATATATATATATATATAAATTGTTTATGGTTTTCCAGTACCAAATGCTGAAGAATGCACCAGTGCGCTGCCCTCACTGCCGCAAGGTGTCATCAGTGGGTATGCGGATGGCACGCTTTAGAGGTACGATGTTTGCTGTTCTTGCTCTTATATTTCTGGCGATCGCGATTGGTGTGACGCTAGGCACTATATCGGCGGCCAAGAGCCATGGAGGTGGAATATATGTGGCATATGTTGGAGCATTTTTAGTGGCATTCCTCTTGGCAAGTCGAGCTGTCTACTACTTTGCTATGAAGGTAAGCACTATTGATGGCCCGATGTAAGTCAGTAATTTTGTGATAACTTTATATGACTAGAAAATGTAAATGGTTCTCAATTCCATATTATAGTTAGCTTTATAATAGATTGGTTTATACTCAACAAATGTATAGTTTAACCAAAATGCCGTGATAAGGCAAGCTAATCTCTAAAATTTAATTTTAAAATGTTATTTGAACAGCCACTACTCTAGGCATATAAATAGAGTTTAAGTTGTTGGACTTCAAAATACTTTAATTATTATAATGTCCTTTATGTTCATCTCATCCCACCTGTACATCTGAGTTTCACTACATAAAAATACTTCTTACCTGATTGTAAAAAAAATATAGTATTCCTCACGAAATGAGTTAGCTGGTCACTATATGTTAATAACTGCATATTTGCAGTAGGCATTTGCATGAATCGTCATAAAAATTGTCATATCATTAATTGATTCCTTGGTCTGTAGAATTACGACTTATAATTATTAGATTTTATATTATAATTATTAGATTAGATAGAATTACGACTTATAATTATACACTAATTTAGTTGTATTCCACTCTTATGCTTCAAGTGCACATTTCTGGCAAAATATGTATAGTTCTTTTTACTAACTTATTCACTTAAATAAAAAAAGAAAATACACAACTCTAAATATAATGTTAATATTTTGTCAAGTATAAGTTTGACAGCTGCGTTTTTGTTATAAAGAAAATTATGACAAGGTAAAATTGTTCGTGTTAATAAATTACATAACATTGATAATTATTTATTATTATTTGCATACAACTGTCTTATAAAACGATGTCATTTACACATGAGCTAAAGGTTCTTTTATTTCTGGGCATAAATACTCTAGTTGTATTAATTTTAAACTGAGTTATTTTTAATTTAAAAATGTCCAATATTAGTTTCTCATCAAAAATCGCTTAGTCGTGTGTTGTTTAAAAATTAGTAGCAACAGTCTTAAACATTTTCATTAATACACTAAATTATAGGCCATAAAAATAAGAGTGTTATTTAATAAAACACCTGCAATGCAACTCTTGATGGCCTTTAAATCATTTATGTGATTTTGTCAAATATGTACTGGCAATGAAATTATATTTAAAATTCTTAGGTATTATGAATCTAGAGGAATTGTAAAGGGTTGGTTTCTTGTTATATTTTAGTTACTTATGTGTTAAATGCTTAACATACATAGTTGTTCATAAGATTGAACCTCGGCACTTATTCTTGTTACATTAGAATCCTTTAATATAAATTGAACACAAGCTAAGCAAATGTGAACTGTGTTGAGTCCATATTTTATTAAACAGGCCGATATGCATCTTTTTTATTCGTCGAATGTGAATGCGCTAAAACGTTTACCACATTAAATTACTCAACATGTAAAACTATTCACCCACATTTCGTGCAATAAAAGTCATCGACCGACGATGAAATAGTTTAACTGAGTTAGTGATAAAAGTTGGTCTAGACTATAAATAACGCAAACGTATAAAAGATCATCGATGCCTAATGCTGTCTAATGAAAGATTCCTTTACAAATACAACTACTATGAAAACATATTATCTCTTAAATGGTTAGTAGGCATATATGGAATGACGTTTATTGCATCTGATACGCGTTTTACATCTAGTTTAAATGAACTAAAAGTCTGTAACACAGGCAAGTTTAATAAATGTTTGAACAAAACTCTGACAGCCTGACTGTTGCCTTTAACTAGTAGGTAATTATCGTATCTTGTATGATACAATGTTAAGGCTGACTGTAATAATTAATATACAAGTGTTTACTAAGAAAATATATTAATTTCCGAGTTCCCTTATAATTGTGAGAAAAATTATTGCTCTCTTTTATTAATCGTTTTGAATTATTATTTTGCACAAACCAGTCTCACTATATATTTTCATAGGGCACGCAAATTTTTGCCTTCCGATGTATGTGTTTTATAAGGTTTAGTTTATTTCTTGTTGAAATAATGGACTACCATTAAAACACATTTTTATATTTGACTTCAGTATATACACATAATAGCAGATACATTTTACAGCGTTTTTTTGCAATTCGCCTTTGATTTCTCGAAATTTTTTTGTTATATTATTATTCCTAAATAGCTAGCCTTGCCTTCTTTTTGAATACAAATATTTAATGATATGTACTAAAAATCCGGTTCAGTGTCAGTGTGTCAACATCATCATAAAACGAGTTGTGCCCATGCATCGTGACTATATCGATAGTTGCTGTATCCATTTTGTTAAGTAATATACCTGCCAACTAGTCACGGTATCAGTATAAAAGATGGACAAGTGAAGTTTTCTTTTTAATAACATAAATCATTTTTACGTTGTGTAGTTTTAGATTCATCAAAAATATCAAATTTATAAATGTATATTATTCTGATCTGAGTAAACTTTAACCTAAATTGTACCTAAGTAGATATTATATATAAAAACAATATTGGATTCCAAAAGTCATTTATTACTATTTCGTTCGTTTTGGTAGGTGAGGCTATCTATTGTTTTATTTCTTTCTTATGTGATATTATATTATATATTTATAGTGAAACTATACATAAAATTTAAACATTCTGTGGAATTAAGACTTAGAATATTTTGTGCATTCTGTTTTTAATTAAAAATATAAGTATTTAGGTAGATTATATGTATCACTTACCATTATTTTCATAAAATATAAGGGCTTTAAACATGTATTCTAGTTATAAGTCAAATAAATGGTACCCAATAACATGTCTGTCTTTTATTTTCAACCAAAACTAATAATAATTGTTAGAGTGCGTGTTGTTTTTAATTTTATTATTATTAATGTCTTAAATATCGCGCTTATTATTTATTATCATATGCGCCTATATATACAGTTAAATATAAGTAACATTTAAGTGTAGGTGCTGGTCATATTGGTAAATTTTAATAATAATAATAACTTTATTTCACTCACAATAACAGAATTTATCATTTTAACAACATAACAGTTGGACACAATTTCAGTTTGTGAGCGACTGACGCCTGTTATGGGTATATAGATACCGGTAGTACAGGTCGCCAGGCCCTCATCATATCGGGAATGAACTAAAAGCTATGTAGAAGACATATGTTAACAATAGGTCCTTATACATAACAACTGGAGTCGTCTAAAATATAAACACTAATATAGTACAATAAGTGCATCAATAGAAAGTATACAATGTGATTAAATGGAGCGTAGTGTACAAGATGTATACTGACAGAGATTATTGACTATGCAAACGTGTCGAAGTAGGATTCGGATTCATGGTAAGATTTTGCAAGAAGTAAGGAAATTGTATTATGTTTGCAGTCAAAAGAATTAAGTTCATACAAGGCGATTTCAGAATTGATTCTATTATACAGAAATGGACCGAGGAAAAAAAAGAACCTTTTTGTAAAAGAATAGTTAATTGTGGGACTGGCAAATTTTGTCTTTCCGTCTCTTTGTGATCGGAATATATGAAGTTCTCTGATGCTGAAGATATATGACATCCAGAATAAACAGTTGGCGCACGGTTAATACTTTGCAAATCTTATAGAGTTCGTTTGTTGGAAAAGTGATTGGACGAAAAGTAGCTACTTTGAGTACGGCTCTTTGCGCAACTTCAAGAGGTTTAAGATAGTTTTTGGGACACCTCCCCAACAAGAAATACAATATTTAAGTATTGACCGACAAAGGGCATAGTACACTTGTTGTAGTACAGTAGGATTTGCAACGTGTCTCAAGGTTTTGAATACATAAATTAGTTTACGCACTCTACCTGTAAGGCTTTGAATATGGTTCCTAAAGTTCAAATTCTTATCCAGAGTAATGCCCAAATACTTTATAGTGTCAACAGACTTAGTGATGGACACTGGCAAGAGGAAAGGGACCAATCGGGACACACGTGCACTTTAAGTGATGGAGTAGAATAAGGTTGCGAGTTAGAGCTCATAGAGAACGTAATAAAATTAGTTTTGGTGTATTCAAGGTAAGTTTGTGCTCTAGTAACCAGCATAAGTAGTGTTAATCCGTTTTGTGCAGTGTGTTGTAGTTCGTCCAGGAATTCGCTGTAAAAGTGATCGCTGTGTCGTCTGCAAAAGATACAATATGACTATTTTTTATATTGAGGTTGCTCAGGTCATTAATGAATATCAGGAAGAGGGTGGGCCGATGACACTGCCTTGAGGGACGCCATAGTTAATAGTAATTCCTCGCTCATAAACTCATTTATTCTAACTGCTTGACATCTATTTGTTAAATAGCTACGAAAGAAATCCAACTGAGAACTCTAATGCCAATGTTTTCGAGTTTCGACAAAAGAGTGGGAGTGGCACAGTATCGAAGGCTTTCTTGAGTCCAGGAAAATGGTGAGTACTTTTTGTTGGAGTTGAGTGACTTTACTATATTATCCAGAAATCCAAAACTGCGTTGCTAGTCGACCGTTTCTTCCTGAAACCGAATTTTGGAGACAAAAGATTGAAATGCTCAAGGTAGTGACCAGTTTGCTATTTACAATACGTTCGAGTATTTGGAAATGACAGGTAGAATTGCGATAGGGCGGTAGTTAGTCAATAAGTTTATGTCACCCCCTTTAAAAATAGGCTGTATTATTGCCTTTTTTAACGCAGTTGGGAATACAGCATTTTGAAAGCACAGATAAATTTCACATACCTATTTAAAAGGCGCGTACAACTACTTCATTACCTTATAGTATATAGTATTTGAAAATATAAATTAATCGTTTGTTTTACTAGGTGGTCTGTTTTCGGGATGAGGGCAATGTAGCCAGTAAAATTATCGGATATAAGACACCTTACATCTGTCGTCTCGGGTGACGTGCGCAGAACAGTGTTAACGGAAAATATAATAACTACCTACGTTTATTAATATCCTTCAACACTGTATCTGTCATAGTCATGGTGAGCGTACTGACCGTTCGATTCAGTTATGACATAAAAAAATAAACAATGGAAATTAGCATAATAAATTATTTAGTGGCGTCCTTTTAGATCACTGAATCGGCAATCCCTTTCTTTAAATTTAAATCGCCCAAAACACTACTTTTTATTAGGGTTCCGTAGCCAAGTGGCAAAAAACGAAATCCTCATAGATTTGTCAAATCTGCCTGTACCTCCGTATGGCGCACCCTTTTTTCGCCGAAACTTAAGCACTACTCTATTCAAACTTTGTAAGTATATGTATTCTGTGAACCGCTATAAGAAATTGACAAGAAACTTAATAAAATAATAATCTATTTCTCCATACATTGAACTGAAACTCAAAATTTTTTTTCATCGTTTCCTCCATGTGAGGTATCAATGTTGTAGATCTTGAAAAATGATATCGAGGTTTCTAATTTTTTTTTTTAAATTGAATAGTTTGGGCGAAAGACTCTTCCAAAGTTAAAAAAGTGTGTCCCCTTCAATTCCTAACTCAACCTGCCATGAAATCTAACAACGAAATTTAATTTGAACGATATCTGGTCTATAGTTATTTTTATGTGTCATAAACTGTCAACCACTATTTCTCATAATAAAGCGTGAGTGCGAGGTACCTAAGTAAAAAAAAAAAGTATATTACTTGCTGCTGCGGAACCCTCCACGGGCGAGTCCGACTCGCGTTTGTCTCACTGAACCAATCCTTACTTCGACAAATTCTACATAGTAGTTAATAAACTTGATTTTTATTTTGTTACATACTGCAGATCAGAAACTAAATATTCGCATCCCTTCCGATACGGTAGCGAAACGGCGAAGCTCGCTTGCTGATGTGTAGCATTTTTTGAAGTTAGGGTCCGTAGTTAGATCGTGTACATTCAGAAGCTTGGTCCTTCATAAGATCCTATATCTTTAATCGTTAACAGGGCAAACATTATGTAGTCGTCTTGATTTCGAATTCGCAATGTCTTAGCATTTTTTCGCAACTCTGAGTAGGAACTGCTTCTCTGCTTCTTACTTTTTGGTAATTTTTGTACTTAGTACTACTTGTGTCATTTTTACACAATTTAATTTTCTAGGTCACTAGGTAAGCCTTAAAAAATACCTAAGCATAGCGATTATGTAAATAAAAAAGTTTTTGAAGTAAAATATGTTTATTCGTAATTATAACAAAAACACGACGATTTCAAACTAATACATCAATTTATTTGTACATTTAGTTTGAGTTAATTCTTTACAAGAACCATTTTATTTCAATAAAGCACTGTGCTCTTAGTTTATGTATTAAGATTTTAGATGACACTTATTTCAAAAGTTTTCGAAGAATGTAAAATAGTTGACGTGACTTACAAATTAATTGGTTTTATATGTATTGAAGGAAGACTTACAGCTGCATTCTTAACACATAACACAAAAAAAACTTAATATACGGCCCCAAAATATATATTAACTAATTCAGTAATAAATAACATAACTAAGTAGGTACCCAGAATTGGGATATGTAGGTACCATAAATAATATTGTGATAGGTAGGTGTACCCTCATTCCCCCTTCTTTAGTATTTGTATTTGTACTTAGATATTTAATTAATTGTACTGCTGATTACTTTGATAACATTTACTGTTTGATAAATTTTGTTAATGTGTAAATAAATAAAAACAATGTTTTACTACCCACTACTTACGACTAGACATTCAAAATTGTTCACGTACCTACTCTTAAAGGTAGGTAAATCATTACTCTGATAAATATATGGAAGTCTGGATGTAAATTATACTTAAAAACAGTTTTTCCTATATTATAAAACTAAACGATTATAAGTTTTAAAAGGAATGTAATACATTTACATAAAATATATACTGCTATTAGATTTATAAGAAATTGTGATAAATAGAGACACTTAAAATCTAAGAACACGTTACAAAAAAATAAGTTAGGTACTTATGTAATTTGAATGAAATACATTTTCTTGTTGATTACACCTAACATTATTGTATATTTATAAATGTCATAAATTCCTTCCTAAATAGTTAGAATACATTTCTTTGATTGTAATTAAATTAAAATACAAAATTCTTATATTACAATCCTTTATTATTATTTTTTCAATTGTTTATTTTTTCAAGTGCTTTTTATTAATAGATGTCGTGAATTTTTAAAGAATCATTATTGTAAAGATTCTTGAATAAAACATTCCAGAGAAGATCATATTTTATAAATATGTATATGAAGGTTTTAGGTTCCTTATCTGGTCGTCGGCAGGGTCTCAGAAGCGCCCCCACTTGAGTTTCAAGCGGCGACTGCCCAACCATGTTCTTAATTAATGTACTTACCCAATCATTGCTGCATTGTTATTGTATCGTTTAGGAATTTTATACAAAACAAGAATAGTAAAATCCTTGGGAAGCTCCTCTATAGCAATAAATATGTATGATTGGAATTACATCATAATACAAATAAACTACCAGTGCATACAAAATTTCGGTCACACATGCTCCTTCAAGTGCTCATTTGCAAAGAAATAAAGTTCATAAATTAATAACTTTAAAATTTATTGGACGATGACATAGAAGAGGTTTAATGTGTTTTGTCGTAAGTGTTTTTGTGTTGGTAGCCTGTGACATATCCGGAGCCGTCGACAAGGTCCTTCCTGCCAGAGATTCCTTTGCCTTTACCAGAGTCGTCGAAGCGCTGTTTGTGAGACCCTGTGTATTTACTGGTGTCAGTGAGGCGGTCCACAGCAGCGGCGGCCGCCTGAGACTTTGTAACCTGATAAAGAAAGTGAAACACTAAAACAATGGATCGTAAATTACATAATATGTGATGTGAACACGATCACACAAGAAATGAGCATTTTTTCACACGTGTGGCATTTCACCGATTAATAATAACTAGTATGGCAATACCCCCAACATAGGACAATGAACTCAAGATAAGGTGGATACCTACCTATTTAACATTCGAACATGTTAAACCGTACCTACCGTATAAAAGTAGGTACTTATAATTGCAAAAATAGGATTCCACATGTTAAAATTTTGGAATCAATTATTTTGCTCTGTAGATTTTACTAGACATTGTACTGGGCATTGTTATTTGAATTTAAGAATGGGGTCCATACTAACGATACATAATTGAGATTTAGGTAGGTGCCCATGCACATAATCTGGACTCAATTCCCCTTAGTTAACAAGGGAATAGATGGCTTTTTTATTATTTCATGAGTAAGGAAATGATCAGACGAATCAACTCATGAAGTTAACCCCCAAATGAACAAAGAGTGTCTTGTAAACCTTTAAAATGGAGGTAAAAGGAGAAATAAGAGGGAGAAAAGTATAATTAAGTCCACCCTGAACTTACTCGGCGAAACACAACGCAGTATTGTATCCTACTGTTTTTTTTTTGGAGTGACACTACTGACTTGTCCGCAGATGAACTTTACAGCTTCACCGGTAATTGTCGAGCTCTGCACTCGACTCCCAGCCTTAAAATGTACCCAACAAGCCTAAGGGCACCCATAGTGGGACTCGAACCTCGGTTTAGGCGTTGCAGGGAGGGCTAGGTAATCTATATTACTCGGTGACCCATTCGTGCCGAAGCATGGCCCCCACTCTTAAATTTCATTTCAAACAACAACTTACGTGCGATGTGATCCCTGGTTGGCCACAAGTTGTGAGTTTCTTCTTAATGTCTTCCAACTCCACCTTCTTACTTTTAGCCAAGTCGTCAAGGAACTTCTGGTAGTCCTCAAGGCCGACCTTTAATGATTTCAGCTTCTTGAAGTGAATGGCCGTGTCTGTTGTAGTGATCTTCTTTCCGTCGATCACTTTAGCTTGCTTCATCCATTTGTCGCTTTGCGATAGCGTAATGTGCTTGCCGTCGGATTTTGAATCGCCAAACTTGGAGAAAGCTTTGAACGCGTCCTGTAACGTAGTAAAAATATGTTTATTTTATTAAAACTATTAACCAAAATAAGCAGACAGCACACAATCACTTAACACCTGGTGTTAAGTGTGAACTGGAAACCAGGGGCAGACCGTGAATATGTGGGGCCCTGGGCTGAAAATACTTAGGGGTACTCAATTAATTAATTGACATGTCCTTTAGTACATAAAAATACTATTACTATTCTACGAAAAAAATATTGATTAAAACCGAAAACAAATAGGTACCTACCACGCCAAAGAACTGAATATAAACAGTACATAGATACATCTTTTAAGACGATGTTGGTGTAAAATTTATATGTTTTTATTTGTTAATAGCATAGGTACATCCCAGAACTCCAACATCAGTTGAAACAATAAGAAGTACGTACCTTTTGTTTGCAAACATTTCGTATTAACTACTGTTTGTTTTAATCTTAAATTTCACTGCAATATTATTGTTTTTGTACGTTTTATTTTATCTTGTTTAATATTTGTTTTGTAATTTTATTTGTATACCTACATAATCAATTCGCACACATGATTGTCTAATTAGTATTTATTTTAAATTTTCATATTTTATATATTTTTGTATACATAAGTCATTTTTAGTTTTATGATTGTTCTTCCAAGGCTTCACTGAAAAACAGCGTCCTGACATGCTTCTAGGACAAATGCACGCTAGAAACCTCAAATAGGACCTCATGGGTGAGTACTTCACTCATGAGGTCCTATTTGTATCCATTCTTTTTTCTAATGTATTTTGTTATTATTTTGTAAGTATTTCTTTCTTTCTATTACCAAATCCTGCTACTGCCTAATAAAGGTCATAAATACGACATAACTTTTAATTTGAATTGTTTAATTATGATTTATATTTTCTACCGAATAAAAATATTATGTTTCATATTTAAGCAGGCAATTCCCTTTGCATTGCAATGGTCTATTAATTCATATCTGTTTTGCCAAGTTTATAGGCAGTCCAGTGTCGCAATTTCTTTTCGGTTCTTACCTGTGAAAAGTTATTGTATTACTTGGGAAACTGATTAATTGCGATGATGGCATTTTACAATTGCACAGGATGGCATTTTGATAAAATACGGTAATTTCTTCTAATATTCTTACGTCTTGACTCCTCTCACAGAGCGTAAACTGGCAGCCAGTGTATGCTCGTTGAGCTTACATTTGTCGCACTTTAAACGCGGCTCGCCCCATCTCTTGTATTGGGAAATCTGTGGTATCTAATATTCGTGCCAAAGCAATGATTCGTGTTATTGTAATTTCAGATGTTTAGAAATAAAGTAACTATATTAAAAATGCAAGTGAAGGCATGTTATATCTAAACAAGGGTACTTTAAAGGTATGCATTGTCTTCGCTCTTGGCAGGCGTTCCGTTGGCTGAGCCCGGAGAACCGTTTTCCAGTTTGACGTCCTTAACCTCCTGCGCCAACTGCTCTACCGCCTCTTGCGCTTGCGCTGTTTCTTCGGACATGGTTTAAATTCTGAAATCATACATATCGATTTATTATGTAGAATTATATTATTTATTTGTAATAAGTCAGCAATATAAACCTCCACAAGCGCTAACTTTTGTCACTTTTTTGGTTGTATTGTATATACAAAACTGTGGGCTGGTCCTGTATGTCGTAGAACCGATGCTGATAGAACAGAAGAGTTGTGGAGACGAGACCGCGTCTTGGCAATGGACCTTGTCTAACGCTGTCCGGCCCGAATGGAACAAAGACTAACGAAAGGTGGTGGCTGGATGAACCGAGATATCTGGCGCAGAATGGGGGAGACTTACCTACAGTATAGGTCTGCGAGTTCGAAGAGTGATAAAATACACTGTTTCTGCCCGTCACGTTACATTTCGGCTCGGAAAACAGACAAACAACCAATGTACACGGACATTACTGGAGGACTTTAATGAATTAAATATTTACTACGTCAGATAAAGTACTTACAATCTGGTTGGTTACGGGTTATCATAAAAAATGAACAAAAATAAATACATTCTAGACTGTTGACACATGTTTGTCAAACAAATAATTACCTATGACCTAGTGGTTACCGCGACCTCAGTTGTGTAGGTTAGGTAAGTACTTCAACAGTCGTCAATAAATTTGAATAAATAAAAAAAAATGGTAATTTCACCAATAACATTTAATGGAAAATTGCCAAGACGACCACTTAAGATTTACTCGTAAAAAGATATCAGATCTTATGTAGAGCCAAGCTACTAAATCTACACGGCGTAACTGTACCGACCCTAAATTCAACAAATTCTACACAAATAGACGCTGAAATGTGAACTTTGAAATAACCTAAACAGTAAATATAATTTATTAACACGAACATGGGTTTTGGTTTCAAATATTCCTTCATTTGGAACTGAAAATAACGTTAGATTATATATTATTTGATCGGTAAATTTTATATGATCTATTGACCCCAGCACCTTGCCTTATAGCAAAACTGCTCCTACAAAATTCTCATAATTTATTCTCACTAGGTACTTAACTTGCTGCGCATTACATCATCAGTTACAAGGCATACCTGATTAGAAGGCATACGTTTCTGTTATTGATGATTAAATACCTACGTCTCTTTTTTCTGAAAGTAGTTAGGCTATCAATTTATTTTTTCAAACGCTGTCTGACTTTATAACAAAAAAAATTGCACTGTAATTATATTTAATTAGAATTACTTCACAATTTGTAATAGACCAGCTAACAACTACCACAGTTACCCACTGTGCAACTCTAAGGACTCATTTGCGGGATTCAGCAATACTTACGAGTGATCAAAATTATAAAAAAACCTAAATAGTTGGAAATTCCAGGGTTGTTTCAAGGTAAGTCTCTCGGTGAAGGAAAACATCGTGAGGAAACCTGCTAATGAGCTGATCATGATGATATGTCTCTATGTGTTTTGCTATCCACTAATATCAACGGTATTGACCATAACATAGCTTTTTAGGGTTCCGCAGTCAAATGACAAAAACCGGAAAAAAATATAAATTCTTCAAGTCTGTCTGTCCGTCCGTCCGTATGTCACACCCTTTTTTCTCCGTAACTATAAGCACTACACTATTCAAACTTTGTAAGTATATGTATACCGCTATTAGGTTTGAATAAACATTGAAAATGTTTTTATTATTTTGGGGTTCCCCATACATTGAACTGAAACTGAAAATTTTTTTTCATCGTACCCACCATCTCCAAAGAAGAATTCAGTTGGTAAGGTATTTATAATTCATATAATTGCACTGCCACATCGTCTTAGTTTGCACATAAAAAGGGGTACTTGTTCTTGTTTGGACACCTTCGTTTACCTATTATATTTACATACAAATACAAACAGTAAGATACATGGCTGTCTGCGATTGCTTAATTTCTCTCTACGTTAGGTACTATGGCATCTACGTATATAAAAGAACAAGAATCTTGTTTAAAAAATATTTATTAACTGATTCCTTGTTTTGCCGGTAAGATAATAACGGTCGTCCATGTTCTAGTACAGCGTTCAGCTTAGATTGATGCGTCGTGGTCGTGGGTTCGAATCCCGCGGGGAAACGTCAATTTGTTATCCCTAGTTTGGTTCAGTCATTTCAGGTTTGAATTACCTGATTGTCGGCAAAAGAAAGATGATTCCGTGCTTCAGAGTGCAGCCCCGGCTACAATCTAAGGATAGTTGTCGTAAACACCTACCAATCCGCCCCCCCCCCCCCGCAACGCCCTAAGCCGAGGTTCGAGTCCCGTTCGGGGACGCCCTTAGGCTCGTTGTGTAAATTTTAAGGCTGAGAGCCCTCTGCAACAGCAGTAGTTAGTTCGAAAAAAAAAACCTACCAATCCGTATTGGGCGCTCGTGGTTGGTTACGCGGGCCTGCGTCTACTATGCGGTTTGCTAGGTAAAAATAAATATAGTAAAAATCACACAAAGTGACTTTCAATAAGCGGTCATAAATCGAGACATTAAATAAATCTTTTGCAATGCGAGATGCTGTGAACGAAGGGTAAGGAGACGATAATAATACCGATGTACATATAATAGGTACCTAACTCATATTTTAATGTATGTAAATGAATTCGACCTTAAACGGTGAGCATCCCACCAACCTGCGCGTATTTCGCAAACGGTCAATTTTGTGAGCGGTTTCGTCTAGTGGTCCCGGAAGTACTATTAGATGACTTGGGTTATGCCTAAGTGGCATACGTTCCATTTAATCCCAGAGGCAACGTAAACTATCGCTGTTGATGATGTCATATAAAAATAACCAAATGTACAACACAGTCGTGTCTATCTATCGCTGTATCGTTGATGCCATAGCGGCTGTTTGGTGCTAAAAATGGCAATTACATCATCGACCTTGCAAACGAACGTTTTGCTAGTAAACATCAGCTGAGATTCATGACAGTTCTATAGATTTAAAGCTCGCGCAATTTTGTAGATAAATATTGCAATAATAGAGTGGAGGTCACTGTTATTTCCTGTTCCCAGTAATTTAGTTATGTAATCAAAATCAAATGCATACTAAAGCTCTGTGTTTTCTCTAAAAAGTAGTTTGAAATAAAAACACATCGGTTCATACTTATTACGTATAGGTATGAGTATGTATAATATAAAATAGTTGTGAGTGAAATCATACACACTCGGGAGTACTCTGGACTATTATATAGGTATAAGTAGTTTATTCCGGGTCAGAAAAATAACTATATGCTTATGTAGGAACATATTATTTAAATTCTATTAGCTGTTTTTTTATTACGAGAACCTTTTCTTGCATTTAAGAGAACACTCCACAATAGGACCCTTATTTTGGTCACCTAACTACTACTAAATAGTATGACAGTGACTAATTGAATTCTGTTTTGAGTAAAATTACAAATTTGGAAATAACGTGCTGCTACCTTACACGTTGTAAGATATTATCCTTAAAACAATAGGCAAATGCTACAAGTCGTTTATCATTCTCTTTATAACATGTGGGGGCTTTAACAATGCGCTATTAGGTGTCTATTTTACGGACTCTGTGGGTGCCCTGGCTATTAAGTCGGCATAAATGATCTGACCTACAGTTCAATGTAGGAAACTATTTATTATAAGTAGTGGGTCCAGGACAAACGTTATCTAGGAGGTAGTGCCCCCGCCAATACGAGCAAAGCGAAGCTCAGGAATGAATACTGCGGAGAATAAATAAAACACCTATTAAAAAGACGACCCATTTGGTGTTGCAGTTGAGAGGTCGACTGCAACACCAAGGGTTCCGGGTTCGATCCCCGGGCAGTACAAACATTTGTGTGCATGAAAATGTCTGTTTGTAATGGTCTGGGTGTTTCTTTGTATAATATGTATGTATTTACTAAAAAAAATGGATATAAGTATGTTTATCCGTTGTTTAGTACCCATAATACAGGCTTCACACTTAACTTGGGGCTAGATGGCGCTGTGTGAATATCAGTGGATATTTATTTTATTTATTATTTATTAAAAAGACTGCTTAGCAACTTACGAAAAGAACAAAATCCCACTAAAAACATTTCATGTAAAATGTTACCAAGATGCCCATATAAGGTTTAATGTATGAAAAAGATGTTAGATCTTATGTAGAACCAAGATTTGAATCTACACAAACTCTTTTTAAAAGCCCTACTAACCCTTACTCCCACAAATTCTGCATATCAGTAANTACTTAGGGGTACTCAATTAATTAATTGACATGTCTTTATACATAAAATACTATTACTATTCTTGGGTAAATATTAATTACGAAAAAAATATTGATTAAAACCGAAAACAAATAGGTACCTACCACCAAAGAACTGAATATAAACAGTACATAGATACATCTTTTTAAGACGATGTTGTGTAAAATTTATATGTTTTTATTTGTTAATAGCATAGGTACATCCCAGAACTCCAACATCAGTTGAAACAATAAGAAGTACGTACCTTTTGTTTGCAAACATTTCGTATTAACTACTGTTTGTTTTAATCTTAAATTTCACTGCAATATTATTGTTTTTGTACGTTTATTTTATCTTGTTTAATATTTGTTTTGTAATTTTATTTGTATACCTACATAATCAATTCGCACAATGATTGTTCAATTAGTATTTATTTTAAATTTTCATATTTTATATATTTTTGTATACATAAGTCATTTTTAGTTTTATGATTGTTCTTCCAAGGCTTCACTGAAAAACAGCGTCCTGACATGCTTCTAGGACAAATGCACGCTAGAAACCTCAAATAGGACCTCATGGGTGAGTACTTCACTCATGAGGTCCTATTTGTATCCATTTTTCTAATGTATTTTGTTATTTTTGTAAGTATTTCTTTCTTTCTATTACCAAATCCTGCTACTGCCTAATAAAGGTCATAAATACGACATAACTTTTAATTTGAATTGTTTAATTATGATTTATATTTTCTACCGAATAAAAATATTATGTTTTCATATTTAAGCAGGCAATTCCCTTTGCATTGCAATGGTCTATTAATTCATATCTGTTTTGCCAAGTTTATAGGCAGTCCCAGTGTCGCAATTTCTTTTCGGTTCTTACCTGTGAAAAGTTATTGTATTACTTGGGAAATTTACTGATTAATTGCGATGATGGCATTTTACAATTGCACAGGATGGCATTTTGATAAAATACGGTAATTTCTTCTAATATTCTTACGTCTTGACTCCTCTCACAGAGCGTAAACTGGCAGCCAGTGTATGCTCGTTGAGCTTACATTTGTCGCACTTTAAACGCGGCTCGCCCCATCTCTTGTATTGGGAAATCTGTGGTATCTAATATTCGTGCCAAAGCAATGATTCGTGTTATTGTAATTTCAGATGTTTAGAAATAAAGTAACTATATTAAAAATGCAAGTGAAGGCATGTTATATCTAAACAAGTGGGTACCTTTAAAGGTATGGCATTGTCTTCGCTCTTGGCAGGCGTTCCGTTGGCTGAGCCCGGAGAACCGTTTTCCAGTTTGACGTCCTTAACCTCCTGCGCCAACTGCTCTACCGCCTCTTGCGCTTGCGCTGTTTCTTCGGACATGGTTTAAATTCTGAAATCATACATATCGATTTATTATGTAGAATTATATTATTTATTTGTAATAAGTCAGCAATATCGCAAACCTCCACAAGCGCTAACTTTTGTCACTTTTTTGGTTGTTTTGTTTTTTCGTTCTCGCTATAAGATTTTCGATTATATACAAAACTGTGGGCTGGTCCTGTATGTCGTAGAACCGATGCTGATAGAACAGAAGAGTTGTGGAGACGAGACCGCGTCTTGGCAATGGACCTTGTCTAACGCTGTCCGGCCCGAATGGACCAAAGACTAACGAAAGGTGGTGGCTGGATGAACCGAGATATCTGGCGCAGAATGGGGGAGACTTACCTACAGTATAGGTCTGCGAGTTCGAAGAGTGATAAAAATACACTGTTTCTCTGCCCGTCACGTTACATTTCGGCTCGGAAAACAGACAAACAACCAATGTACACGGACATTACTGGAGGACTTTAATGAATTAAATATTTACTACGTCAGATAAAGTACTTACAATCTGGTTGGTTACGGGTTATCATAAAAAATGAACAAAAATAAATACATTCTAGACTGTTGACACATGTTTGTCAAACACAAATAATTACCTATGACCCTAGTGGTTACCGCGACCTCAGTTGTGTAGGTTAGGTAAGTACTTCAACAGTCGTCAATAAATTTGAATAAAAATAAAAAAAATGGTAATTTCACCAATAACATTTAATGGAAAATTGCCAAGACGACCACTTAAGATTTACTCGTAAAAAGATATCAGATCTTATGTAGAGCCAAGCTACTGAATCTACACGGCGTAACTGTACCGACCCTTAATTCAACAAATTCTACACAGATAGACGCTGAAATGTGAAACTTTGAAATAACCTAAAACAGTAAAATATAATTTATTAACACGAACATGGGTTTTGGTTTCAAATATTCCTTCATTTGGAACTGAAAATAACGTTAGATTATAATATTATTTGATCGGTAAATTTTATATGATCTATTGCCCCCAGCACCTTGCCTTATAGCAAAACTGCTCCTACAAAATTCTCATAATTTATTCTCACTAGGTACTTAACTTGCTGCGCATTACATCATCAGTTACAAGGCATACCTGATTAGAAGGCATACGTTTCTGTTATTGATGATTAAATACCTACGTCTCTTTTTTCTGAAAGTAGTTAGGCTTTTTTTTTCAAACGCTGTCTGACTTTATAACAAAAAAAATTGCACTGTAATTATATTTAATTAGAATTACTTCACAATTTGTAATAGACCAGCTAACAACTACCACAGTTACCCACTGTGCAACTCTAAGGACTCATTTGCGGGATTCAGCAATACTTACGAGTGATCAAAATTAAAAAACCTAAATAGTTGGAAATTCCAGGGTTGTTCAAGGTAAGTCTCTCGGTGAAGGAAAACATCGTGAGGAAACCTGCTAATGAGCTGATCATGATGATATGTCTCTATGTGTTTTGCTATCCACTAATATCAACGGTATTGACCATAACATAGCTTTTTAGGGTTCCGCAGTCAAATGACAAAAACCGGAAAAAAATATAAATTCTTCAAGTCTGTCTGTCCGTCCGTCCGTATGTCACACCCTTTTTTCTCCGTAACTATAAGCACTACACTATTCAAACTTTGTAAGTATATGTATACCGCTATTAGGTTTGAATAAACATTGAAAATGTTTTTATTATTTTGGGGTTCCCCATACATTGAACTGAAACTGAAAATTTTTTTTCATCGTACCCACCATCTCCAAAGAAGAATTCAGTTGGTAAGGTATTTATAATTCATATAATTGCACTGCCACATCGTCTTAGTTTGCACATAAACAGGGTACTTGTTCTTGTTTGGACACCTTCGTTTACCACATTTATTATATTTACATACAAATACAAACAGTAAGATACATGGCTGTCTGCGATTGCTTAATTCCTCTCTACGTTAGGTACTATGGCATCTACGTATATAAAAGAACAAGAATCTTGTTTAAAAAATATTTCTTTATTAACTGATTCCTTGTTTTGCCGGTAAGATAATAACGGTCGTCCATGTTCTAGTACAGCGTTCAGCTTAGATTGATGCGTCGTGGTCGTGGGTTCGAATCCCGCGGGGAAACGTCAATTTGTTATCCCTAGTTTGGTTCAGTCATTTCAGGTTTGAATTACCTGATTGTCGGCAAAAGAAAGATGATTCCGTGCTTCAGAGTGCAGCCCCGGCTACAATCTAAGGATAGTTGTCGTAAACACCTACCAATCCGCCCCCCCCCGCAACGCCCTAAGCCGAGGTTCGAGTCCCGTTCGGGGACGCCCTTAGGCTCGTTGTGTAAATTTTAAGGCTGAGAGCCCTCTGCACTTGCCCGGTGAAGCTGTAAAGGCCATCTGCGGCCAACAGCAGTAGTCAGTTCGAAAAAAAAAACCTACCAATCCGTATTGGGCGCTCGTGGTTGGTTACGCGGGCCTGCGTCTACTATGCGGTTTGCTAGGTAAAAATAAATATAGTAAAAATCACACAAAGTGACTTTCAATAAGCGGTCATAAATCGAGACATTAAATAAATCTTTTGCCATGCGAGATGCTGTGAACGAAGGGTAAGGAGACGATAATAATACCTATGTACATATAATAGGTACCTAACTCATATTTTAATGTATGTAAATGAATTCGACCTTAAACGGTGAGCATCCCCACCAACCTGCGCGTATTTCGCAAACGGTCAATTTTGTGAGCGGTTTCGTCTAGTGGTCCCGGAAGTACTATTAGATGACTTGGGTTATGCCTAAGTGGCATACGTTCCATTTAATCCCAGAGGCAACGTAAACTATCGCTGTTGATGATGTCATATAAAAATAACCAAATGTACAACACAGTCGTGTCTATCTATCGCTGTATCGTTGATGCCATAGCGGCTGTTTGGTGCTAAAAATGGCAATTACATCATCGACCTTGCAAACGAACGTTTTGCTAGTAAACATCAGCTGAGATTCATGACAGTTCTATAGATTTAAAGCTCGCGCAATTTTGTAGATAAATATTGCAATAATAGAGTGGAGGTCACTGTTATTTCCTGTTCCCAGTAATTTAGTTATGTAATCAAAATCAAATGCATACTAAAGCTCTGTGTTTTCTCTAAAAAGTAGTTTGAAATAAAAACACATCGGTTCATACTTATTACGTATAGGTATGAGTATGTATAATATAAAATAGTTGTGAGTGAAATCATACACACTCGGGAGTACTCTGGACTATATAGGTATAAGTAGTTTATTCCGGGTCAGAAAAATAACTATATGCTTATGTAGGAACATATTATTTAAATTCTATTAGCTGTTTTTTTATTACGAGAACCTTTTCTTGCATTTAAGAGAACACTCCACAATAGGACCCTTATTTTGGTCACCTAACTACCTACTAAATAGTATGACAGTGACTAATTGAATTCTGTTTTGAGTAAAATTACAAATTTGGAAAATAACGTGCTGCTACCTTACACGTTGTAAGATATTATCCTTAAAACAATAGGCAAATGCCACAAGTCGTTTATCATTCTCTTTATAACATGTGGGGGCTTTAACAATGCGCTATTAGGTGTCTATTTTACGGACTCTGTGGGTGCCCTGGCTATTAAGTCGGCATAAATGATCTGACCTACAGTTCAATGTAGGAAACTATTTATTATAAGTAGTGGGTCCAGGACAAACGTTATCTAGGAGGTAGTGCCCCGCCAAGACGAGCAAAGCGAAGCGCAGGAATGAATACTGCGGAGAATAAATAAAACACCTATTAAAATAAACACTAAAAAGACGACCCATTTGGTATTGCAGTTGAGAGGTCGACTGCAACACCAAGGGTTCCGGGTTTGATCCCCGGGCAGTACAAACATTTGTGTGCATGAAAATGTCTGTTTGTAATGGTCTGGGTGTTTCTTTGTATAATATGTATGTATTTACTAAAAAAATGGATATAAGATATTTATCCGTTGTTTAGTACCCATAATACAGGCTTCACACTTAACTTGGGCAGATCGCTGTGTGAATATCAAGTGGATATATTTTATTTATTATTAAAAAGACTGCTTAGCAACTTACGAAAAAACAAAATCGCCACTAAAAACATTTCATGTAAATGTTACAAGATGCCATAAGGTTTAATGTATGAAAAAGATGTTAGATCTTATGTAGAGCCAAGATTTGAATCTACACAACCTCTTTTTAAAAGCCCTACTAACCCTTACTCCAACAAATTCTGCATATCAGTAAATATGGACGGCTTTGCCGTTTCGCTACCGTCATGGAGGTGATGCAAATATTTAGTTTCTGATCGAAAGTAAGTAAATAGTCTTCTTGCTGCACATAAATAATCTGCTTATGCCCGATATCATTGGGTACGCAGAGGACAGCACAGTTACGGACAGATATCTATCGGATGCATGGGCCTGTAAGGAAGAAATCCAGTCTTGTTGAGAGGCTATGGTAAGTGCCAAAACACAGGCGTTTCTGTTCTCCACCAAAGGGAGCAAATTTGAACTTGCTCCGACTTCCCGGAATGTACCTGTTACAGTTACTGATAGCCTTGAGCTTCTTGGCAACCATCTCTCTGCCACCTCAACTTCGGCCAATATATCGAGCCCTGACACAGACCGCAGCTACAAAAGCGTTGAACGTCACCGATAAGCATCGCCCCAAGAGGAAACTGCTTGAAGGGACGCGTCTACGCGGCTTACTATAGCCTCTCGACAAGACTGGAGTGGACTGGAAATAGCGGTAGATACCTATAAACAAACACTTTCGTGATTGCACTTTTTAAGTTGTGGAAGTTTTACAGATTATTGTATTAGTGGTTTTTTGTTTTAAGTCTAAGAGTATGTTTCCAAAATAAATAAGTCTTGTCCTCGGGATAGCCTAGTCGATCCGTGTACTAAACAGCTGTAATGTTGATGATTTTCTAATCAACTCGCAAGAATATCGCGGAAAGATAATAGAAATACTATATTGTTTGTGTACCCTGTCTACAAGATCATAATATTAACACGCTCCTCAAATAAACCTTTCTTAACATGCTCTTCAAGTAACACATTAACATAATGGTTGCACACTTTAGTTAAATATAAAGTCAGACGATGCTTTATTTTCATGTGTGCGTAGGTGTCCACGAATAATATTTTAACCTACCTATTTACTTATGAAAAGTCATCTATTGTCCAATGCAAAGAATACAGTCGCACTGCGTAGGTACAAGGACACGAAGTATTTTTCCTTTTTGAAAACAACGAAGGCTATCTTTTTGTATGGTAGCCAGGTGCCTGCCAATATCTATTTCAATAATTCGATGTCACCAAACTCCAACTTACTTAAAACATTGAATAGTATACGCTATCTATCCTACGTATTACACGATAAACATTAGTATTTTTTAGAATTTGATAAACACAAAATTACATGATCGAAATGTGAATAAATATATGAACCTATTAAATTACCTAGCTTTATTAAATAGGATACCTCATACGTAATGCAAAAAAGCTAAATCATCAGTGTATAACGTCTCACTGTGGGGCATAGGCCTTCCCGTACATTAAAGTTATAGGGAGATTAGGCTCTAACCTGCTCTAACCTACTACGCAGGCATTTTGCGGATTGATAAGTAGGTAGTGTTAACAACTACAATCCTAATATTGTGGCCCTAGGTGATACAGCCTGCATTGTCTCAACCAAACTGAGAAAAATCTCAAAGAGAAACATTCACTTTGCGCTCTATCCGTGGGATTGAAACCCACGGACCACTCAGCGATCTAAAAAAACGCACGATCCACTAGACCATGGAGACAAAAGTCTACACACAAAAGATATTTGATGAGTATTTAGGTGCCAAATAAATAAATAGCGAAAGCAATATGGTAGTTATGGTACGCGTGTCTGGGTCGATGCCGCGAACTGCTTTTCCGACCTAGTTTCCTTGTGTCCCGGAGCAATTACAAAGCAGCGTTCACGCGAACACGATTTTTAATAATATCATTATGAAGGAGGTACTCAATAACTTTCAACTTTTAACCGATCTCAAACTTTTGTATCAAGTACTAAATATTATAATTTATTTACTCTATTTGTTTTGTTATTAATGCCATTTTGTAGTTTACCTAAATACGATATTACTGTGTTTGAATTAAGTAAAAAGTATATATAATAGTGCGCAAAGAACAAGATAATTAAAATTCAATGATAAGTTAAATATTACCAACAGATATTTACCAATATACGAGTAAAAATAAATAATCAACTAGGTCTCCATTTTTAAGCCAACCTAGGGTTTACTAGAGCATGAAGTCGCCAAAAATTAAACAAGTACCATTTTTGCTGTTGGTGTCCACACATAAAACAATGATATATCAAAACAATTCGCAGTTATCTTAATCTTATCTGTCACAACGTGTAGGCACTTCCTAAGTTGATGTGCATTTTAAAGGTGCGATTCCTTAAATCATGAAAATTTCATGCCGCACACCACTGTTATAAGATATGTTTGATACAAAATTGATAATTTGAATTGGACTACAGGTTCAACCCAACCGGCAGTGACGTCATTATGCGTCACCGTATGAGTCACATCGCTTAAATTAGCAATGAAACATTAGTATTACATTTAGGTATGATAAAAATACAAATAGTAATTATGGTATACACACTACTATAAGTCTGCAATAGGCGTCAAATACTGCGTTTCATTATAACATTTCACTAATTCTTAGCAATATATATTCTATGCAACTGATAAGTTATCATTCGAAGTAAGTAGGTTTTATATTGATAAGTAGTAGTATTTTTAGGGTTCCGTACCTCAAAAGGAAAAAACGGAACCCTTATAGGATCACTTTGTTGTCCGTCTGTCCGTCCGTCCGTCCGTCTGTCAAGACCCTTTTTCTCAGGAACGCGTGGAGGTATGAAGCAAATTTATATCAATTACTCAGGTCTACTGTCCTTGAAGCTGTGAAAAAATCAAACTTCTAAGCCAACGCAATCAAAAGATACAGCCGTTTATGCCGCAAATTTTCGACACTTGCAAGGAATCAAAACCTACAGGGTGCTTCCCGTGAACTCAGAATCTTGAAATTTGGTACGAAGCAACGTCTTATAGCATAGATAAAGGAAAAATTACGAAAACCATAAATTTTTAGTAACATCACATAATATATATTTTTTTAATAATTTTAAACTTACTACCCATTTCCTCATAAACTCGTAGAGGTATTAAATTGAAATTCATACCAAATACTCAGGTCTATAATACCTTTAAGCTGCATATTTTGAAACTCGCAAGTACTCGCAAGGGAATCAAAACCTAAAGGGTACTTCCAGTCGACCTAGAATCTTGAAATTTGGCATGAAGCAACGTTTTATAGCACACATAAAAAAAAAATTCCGAAAACCTTAAAATTTTTAGTTACATTACAAAATATATATTTATTTTAATAAAATATAAACTTATTACTTTTTTCCTCATGAACGCGATTGTCGTAATGAACGAACTTTGTAAACCTTGCAGGTTTGTACGGAACCCTCGGTGCGCGAGTCCGACTCGCACTTGGCCGGTTTTTTTAATTACCTTGGTAGGTACCGAAGTATATATTGTGAGCGAGTCGACAAACACATCTTCCTCGGCAGTACCTTAGGTAGTATCTAATGGAGTGTGTATGTTATTATAATTTAGATTATGTTATATTGGGGCCTATAACTAAGAATGGTGCACATACACTTCGTCGATTACTGACCAATGGACGACAATCACAATCAGATATGGCCTGTCACGTCTTATTATTTAATACGACGTGAAAAAAATACATAATCATACAATCAATTCTATAGGTATTCAATATTAACAGATTGGTACGCAACAGCTACCTAATATTTTTGTTTTAATATTTTTAATTAGTTGAACCTGTTAACTACACACATATATATACATACTACACTTTTAATTTATATTTATTTACAAGATTGAAGGGGTGCTGACTAGATAGTGCCAATCTTCGAAGTAAGACTGTTGGAAGTTAAAGTACGGATTCGCCGACTTTAAGAAAACCTTTGAAACTCTTCGCAGGCTTGCGCAGGTTTCCTCTCGATGTTTCTTTTCACCGTAAGAGCGTCGGATAACGTACATTTATAATTTCGAAATTCCTAAAACGCTTTTCGAAAATTGGTAGGTACGTGGCGGAATTTAAACCCGATCTTAAGGCAACAGCTCGACGCTCGTCGTCGGTGGCCGACAATAGAAAATCTATTGTTTGTGGACGAGTTTTTGACCATACAAGTTTTAATCTTTATGGGCATTTACCAAAATGACAATCAAACTCATAATAATTACTTTATTTAAAATAATAGCAATTAGATTAGGTGAAAAGTGAAGTAAAGCTTTTTAAAGCACAATTATTATATAATAAAATGAATATTTAATGATAACAATTATTTATCAAGTATAACGGGTTCAATTATTTACACAATGGACATAATTAATCGTATTTCCGTTAAATTATCCGAAATCTTATGCGAAAGCTTTATGTCCATGGCTCTACAAATGGGGGGAAAAGTGGAAAGTGAGATAGTTGGCGTGCGAAAAACTAGACGGAACGTGAACGGCCTTGTAAGTTTCTATATTCGAGTTTATCGCCGAGTGCTACGTAGACTTTCCCTAATAAAATAAAAATAAATAAACAGCACAGTGGGTACCAAACCAACCTAACTATCATATAAACTATGTTTGTGCCTACTTTGTTGATGCATTGATCATTGATCCTTCGAGTAATGAAATTCTGTATACTTTTTACATCATTGCCTTCGAGACCTATGATCTAAACTGAACACTATACTAGTTATTCTATTTTTAAGACAGTTTTACAATTCAATAAATTCAACAAGAGAAGAATGCATGATACATGGCCTAGAAAACTACAATAATAATTTTAAAATGATGACCAATAAATACATTTTTTAAATCTATCAATGAATTCGTCACGTACCACTGTGTTTTTGAATTTTCGAAATTTAATGTACGTTATCCGACGCTCTTACGGTGAAGAACAACATCGTGAGGAAACCTGCGGCACGTCTTCGAAGAAATTCAAAGGTTGTGCGTGAATTCGTCCAATCCGCACAGGGCCCGCGTGGACGACTAAGGCCTCTACACCCTATATGGGTAGGCTCTTGCACCTCGGTGGGAATGTATACTGGGCTGATGATGATCAATGGATTAGGTATTAAAAGATAGGCAGGTGTCTTTGAGACTACGAGGAGGTACCTAAGCTTTAGAACAATTCGGTGTCTAAAATAGTACAATGGGAATACGGAATAAAAGTTTGATAGGAAGCAGAAAACTATTTTCAACGATTTCACGGACCTTTCAGTGGGTACTTACATAGGGGCAAATAATATTACCAACATTCTAATAGATTTTGTTTACAAAGCCATAATCTTCACACGCTATATGCGTGATAACAAAAACTATTTTGGAGTGTTACAACACCGTCTCAAGGTTAATGCAACTGCTTGCTGTGATCAGAATACATATATCACTAATTTCGCGTGCGGCAATAGGTACTCGAGATAAGCCTTTATCGGAAAGTATCTACAGAATATATTTTTGTAATCACTCGCTTTTTGATTAATGAATATCGAAATTACCACTTGTTAATGCTACTTAAATAAAGCTAGAATTAATTCTAAGGCGCACCTACCTAAGTAAGTATAAACATTAGTAGGTAACTACGTATAGGAATACTTATCTAAATAAACAATAATTAATTCGACAAAATTAATCTAATATTCAAACTACTAGAACCGAGTCATTTAATATTGTGATACGTTAGGGAGTGTCAAACAATCTACGGGGGTGGTTCTACGACACCCTCTTCGCAAACGATTTCTTTGTTTCCGCTAGACGGATTTGAAGCACGACATGATTCAGGAATTCATGATTGAGGATGAGGAATCATATCTAAATAGTTAAAAGAAGTCATCGGTGTTTAAGTCAAATAAACAAATTTATATTTTACACATAGATAATAAAAAGAACCGAGATAACATCACGCCTATTTGCGTATTTCCTGGTGAGGCCTGCGTGTGAAATTTTATACTGGACGACATCGATCCAACGCACTTAGTCTGCATGTAGATTACAGCAAATATTGACTTACTTCAGTCAGCAAACGTTTCTGAATGAGATCACATAGAGCGTCTGCGTAAACGATGCGGAGTGTGCGGCGCGCGTCTTACGCGGTTGCACTAGTACTGATACTGATGGCGAGTCGCGGGCTCGTGGGGTGGCGCGAAACGGCCGCCAGTATTGTTGACAAACGGGATGCGCCCCGCGTTTCTGAGGCGCGTGTATTGCGCATGCGCGTATCTCTACCATATTTCCTATACACACACTGTAAATATTTGTAGTCCCAACCAACCCAACCCAGAAAAGAATTTACCTAGATGCCATCTATGTATTTCACGCCTGAGTACTCATTTCCTTAATCTATACTCGTGGCGAAGCAGCAGCTTCAACGGAATCTATTTGAGGAAAGCTCGTATTCGGAAATATAATTGATTAATTATCCTCCTGAACGGCTCCTGTATTATTTTCTATAGAGATCTAATCTGGCTGACCGAAATTAATGTGGGATACTTTATGAATGTTGAGTGTCTCTACCTGTTTTAGTTACTTAGGTAGGTACAATCATTTGATGATTATTACCTATAGCTAAGACGTTAGCTTCTGACTTTTAGATCTGCTCTTTTATTAGTGGTCACAATGTACCTATTTGTATGACGACCCATTTGGTGTAAGTGGTTGAGATGTCAGCTTTTACACCGAGGGATACGGGTTCGATTCCCTGGCATTACATCATTTGTGTATATGAACATGCCTGTTTGTATTAGTCTAGGTGTTATCTATGTGTATGATTATCTGATGTTTAGTTTTGGGGCTAGATGGCGCTGTGTCAATATCAGTTGCTATTATGATTTAATCAACTCAAATAATTTAAAAAAATAAGTCATACACAAAGATATTCTTCACAGCGTTTACCTCCATATGCGGTCGTACGTAGCGCGGATGGAAACTCACAACAAACATTACGTGAATCTGTTGCCTACGCGCGTGCTACGTTCAAGCGGATAGGCAACCTACCCATTTAGAAGTAGATATATTCTAAAAATTAAGATCATTCATGCGAGAGCTATTAACTGATTTATTCCTAGCATCTGTTAAACATCCTGTATCCCATGCCAACCCACATGGAACTGAAACCATTGAAAGGTCTAAGAACGCGTTGGTCGGCAATTGTACAAACGAACCGACCTAGTTTTGCCAGCTATTCAGTGATAGGCGGCCTATTTACATTCAGTAAGTTTCGTAACATAAATGTCCAGAAATACATATCTGGACATGTCTATCGATATGAATGTCTATTCCTGCACTTTTCTTTAAAAGTACCTTGGGGCACGGTAGTGCCCCCGCTAAGACGAGCCAAGCGAAGCGCAAGAGCTGTACTTGGTACCGACATCAAAATTTTGACTGAGTTATTTAACCACTTCTATTTACTTAGCTGTAAAAATTTTTTTGGCGTCGGTAGCATCTGTTAAACATCCTGTATCCCATGCCAACCCACATGGAACTGAAACTATTGAAAGGTCTTAGAACGCGGTAATATTAAAAAAAAAAAATTTAATTAGGACGTGAAAATGTATACTGGGACTGTAGATAGTAAATCGAAAACCTAATAATATAATAAGTACTTAAGATGAAATAAACACAAAAAAGCATAGGCACTTACAAAAAAAACTGCTTTAGTTTTCTGAACTTTTTAAAATGAGTTTTTAGGATCATATTAAAATACCCAGACAAATGATGTGCTTATAAAATTGTTCAATGTTTATTTAAATTATGAAATGCTAAAAAACTTTTTTTTACAACAAGCATTCCTCTTTTAAATCAGTATAAAATTACCCTAGATTAACATAGGTAATATGCATATAGCATAAACAGCTTACTCAAATGAATTGAAGTTATTGCACTCTTTTAACAGTCGATACCATATAAATAATGAGTTGTCACAAAATAAGTAATTTAAGGCCTTACTCAGGGCTATGAAAACACTTATATACCTACATCAAGCAATAGTATATCAAACATTTATTTAACAAATGTTATTCATTTTATTTGAAAAATAATATACAAGGCTCCAGGCCTACAATTCCAATTAGCAGTATGCATGTAATAACAGTTCATCAAATGTAATACTTATAAATACTATGTCTCCATGTATTACAAAAGCTTAAGCATATCACATCTCTTGAATTGAACTATTGATTTGCACTATTATTCTAATACTACATTGTTTGCATTAATTAGCTAGTATTGTACTATGAAGTATAAGTGAGAGTAGATCTCCTAATTTAGGAAGGACAACATCTGGCAGTGGTGGTTTTTTCTCATTTCGTATTCCTCCAAATCCTTACTAGAAGTAACACCCGTAAGCACCAGTAGTGTTTGAAATCCACAGCGAACTCCCAATTCTATGTCTGTATTGCACCTACAAATATAAATACAATCTCATTGAGTTTCTTTAACCTTTAATTCACTTCGATTCCCAATAAAACACATACAATTGAGTCTGTTGGATATATTTCACCATTATGATTATAAGGTTCTTTCTAATAATCTTCATAATTTTTTTTTTAAGTTTTCACAATATTAACATTAATTTCACAGTAAATGCAGCAGTAGAGTTTCTAAATTATTAGTCGATTTCGTTAGCAAACTGAAGAACTGGAAAATATGATTTGTTTTAAATAACATTAGGTTGTTGGTTCCTTTATCTTTTATGTTTTACCACCTTCCCCACTCAAGTTTCCTTGGGTGGGGAAGTCTTTGCATTTGTTTATGTAGTCAGTAGCATAAAACAATAAATTACCTGTCTCCAATCATCAATGTTCTTGCAGGGTTTAAACCACAAGATTCAAGGAACTTCCTCACATATGCATGTGGTTTCCCTAGTACAAGAGCTTTCCTTTCCGAACATGTTTCCACTGCCCTAACCAAGGTGCCAGTACCCGGCACCACAATAGACCCTCCCTTGGGGAACCTTTCATCAGTGTTGGTTGCAACAAAGAGGCATTCCTCAGAGGACAAATATGAAGCTGCCTTCATGAATTTCGGATAGCTCACATGCTCATCGAATCCCACAACCACTGCACCCACTTCTGGATCTATTTCTGATGGCTGCATATTTTTAAAATCTGGTTTAACAGGATCAGGCTGCAAATATTAATTGTAAATATAAAATTCCTTATGAGCTCTACTACCTCATTATTGACAAAAGATAGGAAGTAATTCGATGACTCATGTGAAGTGTAAGCAATGCTTTAACATGAATAGCAAAAGGGACTTTATGCTGGTTTTTCCGAGTGAATATCCCTTCACTTCGTAAAAGTGCAATGCCTCTTGCAACTTTGGAGTTCAAATATCCATGGGTGAACTGTCTGTTACTTTGCCTACCAACTTAGAGAAACAAAAAACTAACTAGATGCCATCTTTTCAAAAAGTGTATACAGCATATTCTGCACATTACATTAGTTGGCAGAATTTTCATTCATAATTACATCACTAGCTACATGTCATAATGACATAGTAGTGCGTCCATGCCTTTGATTTTGTACCCTTTCAATGAGGTTAAGGTCAAATGTAAATTAATAATTTTACATAATAAATATAACAGTCACTATATATATGTGTCATGCAGCTCAGACATTTTTTGGTTGATATTTCTTCATGATTGTGCATCCACTTAGTTTATTGTTTATCTAAACCTACCCATAATAAAATTATTAAAACAAGTTTGTTCAATTAAATTCCAATGAATTGAGGCCATTAAAATTAAAAAACCAGAAAATGTTGTGGAATACCCTAAGTTGTGTTTCGCCAATCGAGTAAGGTACCTAGAGGCCACCCATTTTCCTCCCCATATTTCCTTTCCCCTTCCTATTTTTTACAGGTTCATATAAAATTTTGAGTGCTAATGGGTCGCATAACCATCAGGTGAATTCTGCTTGATTGCCTTCTTATGAAACAAAAGTTCATAAAGTACCACATATCACCTTCACAAATATATTATTTTAAACATTGGGTACAAGGATAGGTACCAGCTATAACCTTATGACATAATACCATTGAATAACAAATATGTTAATATCCCCTTATCTGCACTGGGCCCACATTATGGGTTACAGCCCAATATTCCCATGTCTATGTTGTGCCAAAAGGACAGTAGGATGTTCAAGAATGATGATGATTATGTATAAAAAATTGTGACAAGTCAGTCTTACTCCAGTTCCAATATGCCTATCCAACAGCTTTTAATTCTTCTCCAATTCCATTTGATCCCAGTAAATAAACTTTTTTTGTAAAGCCTATACCTTTAAGATAATGGGCAACAAGGTAAGCAGTAGACAATATTTCTTCCTGAAATAAATAGGAACCAATGTAATTAAACAATTCTTTTAAAATTATGTATTTTCTTGTGTGTTAATATTACCTGGCTGGCAATAAAGCCCAATTGTTGGGCTTTAGCAGCAAATTCACTACGAATTTTTGTTGAATTATTTGTTACATAAAATATTTTCTTTCCTAACTTTCGTAAACAGTTCATAGTATCTGCAGAGCCTGGAATAGCATTATTATCTATCCAAAGGACACCTGAAATGTAAAAATTTAGTTAAAATTTAAACAATAGAATAATAAATACAAATTCACTAACATTCACATAGCACCATCTAGTCCCAAGCTAAGCATGAGCCTGTAATATCAGTACTAAGCAATGGATAAATTACTTATACACACATATATTTTGAAGTAAATACATATTATACATAGAAACTTCAGACTAATACAAAAAACATGTTCATGCACATGTTTCTGCCAGGGGATTGAACCTGGAACCATGGTGTAGTAGCCAATGTCTCAACAATTACTCCCAATGATGCTAATATATAGCTAAATTCAAAACTACACGAAACATACGCATGTTTTTATTTAATTATAAAACAGTTAAATGCCTTATGGATTTTTAGATTTTTTTAATGCAGTCTTGAATTTAAGTGTATATCAAAAAATATTATATAGGAATCTATACCATCGCAATCAGTTAAAACTGTGTCAAAGGAGTTTAAGAATTCCTGGACTTGATCCTTTGAAGCCTCTTGAAGGTTAAAAACGAAGATTTAAACATTATTTTGATGAACAGATACTCTTGAATTACACCTTATGCATTGCTGTAAAAATGTTTTTGAATGTTACAGTAAAATTTACTACATTGAGAGATCATAAAGCACAATTGGCTCATATCTTATTTATTAAAAAAATACAATAAAATTATAAAGATTCCAAAGAGTACCTTTGAATATACTTTTTGACAATTCTGACATTAAAATGACATTCGACAAAGCATTGCCGCCGGGGGCGCCTGGCGCCGGAATCCGGGTTCTCCAAGAAGATTAAGAGTTACTGGAGCGCTCACTACGAACATCGAAACCACAGATTTATTAGTGTAAATCTGTGATCGAAATTGTTCCTCAATTCCCAAAGAAAGAGAGGCATCACAGTTTGAATTTTTGCCTCACTTAACGATACGTCAGACAGACGACGAATTAAAATAAAAATACTCCCATAGCATTCAATATTGTATACCACTGCCTCATTGTTGAAAAGTAACGTAAAATTAAAATTAGTAATAGGTAAAAAATATTTTTATAATAACTCTAAAAATGTTTTTCTGTTGCAAAACTTGCAAACCTACCGTAAGTTGTTTATACCGTACCTACCGTTATGATAAATAGCTGATACGAATCGGTGATTTTCATACGAATCAATGAAATTTATTCGAATCAGACTTGTTGATTCGAATGGGGCGCTGATTCTAATCCATAGAAATATAAACTTAGATTAGTTCGTACTGTTTTTATTTATACAGTTGCAAGTGTGTAAGAAAGAGACAAGTAAACGCTCCTCAGTTTCGCAATTTGTAAGCTTGTCACAAGTTTCGTAAGTAGCTAGCGGTAGCTAGGGATGAACCATTTCGATACTTATATCGATGTATCACAAAGAGACTACCAAAGATCTAGGAAATATATTACACAATAATTTTACATTTTATTTACATATAACCGTACACATAAAAAAAGAGTAACAATTAATTGAACAAAGAACATTGATACATACAAAAGGTGCATTTTTAGGTATATTATCACTAATACGGGAGCATTCCAATAGATATTAGAAAAAATATATCAAACTCATACACTGAGTAAATTTGTATCGTTACATGAAAATGATAATTTTTGTTTAGTGTTGGCATACTGTTGAGATAAACCTATCACTACCGTAAAAAAAATGCTGACAGGCTTAAAAATTAAAAAAAAACTATAGAGGTAGGTATTTTTATCGCTTTCTTCTCACACATACAACTGCATATAAATGTAAAAATGGTAATTAATTTTGTAGATTGGGTTTATAAAACATATAACCCTACGCATACACTATAAGAAAAGTAGGAAAATAATGAATTTCATCAAACTGATTAAAGAAAGTATTCTTTACCAATATATTTATTTCAACAAAATGCAAAATAATTTAACTGACAAGCTAACAAATTCACCAACACTTAATTGAAACTATAGGTGCTACCTATTTATTCAAAGTGGAAATTTAAAAACGGGATGGGACAGCTAGGTTATGTAGGCTAGCTAAATTTGACAAGTCACACAAATAAACACTCTTATTTTTGTAAATATCGTTTTATTATGTCATTTGGGTAAGAACTTACTAAAATTGCAAGGTTTGATTGCATTTTTTTTTCTTCAAAATTTTCTACTACTATTGAGAATTATTTGCCTTTTTTCTTGATGTCCTCTTCGTTAGTGTTTATTTTACGAAGTCGCTTTTTGCTGATATTTTTTTCTTTTAATTTTTTAGTGTTTCGATTTGTCTTAACCAATCCAAACCTACTGCAACTTCTTGTTAATGAGATATCTGATCACAGATATTGGAATCAATATTGGATGTATTCATAGGTTTGGGTTTTTATTTGTTGAAACATAATATTCTTCGGAATCCAATAATGGTTTCTAAAACAATATAATGTTCTTATCTATCGATATGATTTGACGAATCTGTAAAAATTGTGTTAGTTATTTCATAAAGTAAGTTTCGTTATGTTTCATGAAACACTATCGGGATAATAACATATTCCAGCGGGAATTGTAATTCAATTTCAACTTAAAATTCTGGTCCCAAAATCAACCTTAGTTTGATTCACACTTTATATTACACCCAGTTCATTCACTTTCCTTTTGACAATAATATTTATAAAACATGAAGTATTTGACGACCCATTTGGTGTAATGGTCAAGATATCGTCTTCTACTCCAATATAATATGTGTGTATTTACAAATTTACAAAAAAATATATAAGTATATTTATCAGTTGTTTAGTACCCTAACTAGCTTGTACTCGCTTAATATGGGGCTAGATGGCGCTGCGTGAGCGTCAGTTGACATTTATTTGTTAGTTATTTATATATAAATCAGACCCATGAAATTTGTTTGATCCGTATAATGTTCAATGTAGGCATAGCATATTCCCGAAGGCGTCTCCATTTATTTCTAGTAGCACAATAATGCTCCGAGCAAATATAAATGTGTCTATTTGTAGTCCAGCAGGCCGATCGCGCTTTAAGCCATATCCTTTTTTTGTTATCGTCTGCAGGAAATCTGTCAATTAAAATGTATCGTTAATTTTATTTCCGAATTTTCCCATCACTACGTACCATAAACATAACCTCTAATCAATTTCACATTAATCGTCAAAATTTCTATTTAAATGTATAATCCTATAGTTTTGGGATCCAAAGCAGAAAACTGCAGAACCTAATACATATTCTTAATGACTTTGCAGCTCACATTTAACTGTTTAATTACAGAAACTCACCGATGAAACGACAACAATACTTGATTATATTCTTTTCTTGATGTTTGCGATTTGTAGACTTAAACCACGCATGCCATTATGCTACATAGAAAAAAACACTCTTAAATTGTTAATTAATCAAGGTTTCATTCGATTTAATGAAATAAATACTCGTAAAATATCACTTTTAACAACCGAAGCACCATACAATTGTAAACAACACACAGGCGACTACGTTTAGGAGTTTAATAAAAGTGACGTCTGTCTTTAAATAAATGTACTTCCGAATTTTGCCGAACTAAATTAGAACCTAGGAACCATAAATAAGTGGAAGGATGACTAAAATAACAACTGCACTGCATATCTTCATTCCTTTTTCCGTAACGTATTTAATAGTGGGTGAGAAAGAGACATGTGTTACGAGTCGTTTCATTATCTGGTATGTTGTCACAACTTGATTTGATTGATGAATTTGCTAGTGAAAGGAATGAATTATTATATTTTATCGATAGTTATGGTATCTGAAAATATTGATAATGAGCTCTAGCGAAGGTACTAAATATTTGGCTTTCGACATGGAGGTCGTGGTTGAATTCTCACGGGGATTACTATTATGTAAACTTTGATGGCGTCCTTCTCGAGGTTTTGCAAGAATATGTTTCCTTAGACCAAACTTTCCAACTTAGCCGTAAAAACTTCGTGAGGGAAGCTAGGAGCACTTCAACTTGCTGAGGTGGCTATGTCGGTAACTTTAGTTCTCTTACGGATTAAATCATTTCTAATCTCATCCCTAAGAGAGACCCGAGTATAGCTCTCCATTGCGAGTTGAGTGACTTTGAACTTGTGAACAATCCCGCAGTCAGTGTCCATTTTTCAGCTGCGTATATTAGTACGGGTAGGACGCATGCTCAAGACTTTTGTCATTAATACCCACACGATGGGAACGATGAAAAAAATTTAATGTTCCGTTCAATGTATGGAGAGCCCAAATGTATATTTTTTTCAAGTTTCTTGTCAAAACCTTATAGCAGTTCACAGAATAATACTTACAGAATTTGAATAGTGTAGTGCTGATAGTTTCGGAGAAAAAATGGTGTGATATACGGATGGACCGACAGACATACATCTATGAGGACATCAATCTATGAGGGTTTCGTTTTTTTGCCATTTGGCTACGGAACCCTAAAACCTGCATCCAAATCCGTTGCGTAGTTTTAAAGATTTAATATAGGAACTGAAAAAGCGACTATGTTATACTATGTAGTGATAATGGTATCTGGAAATATTGTTAATGTGCACGCTAGACGTGAGTCTAAACATTCGGCCTCGATCTGAAGTAGTGGGTTCTATTCTCACGGGGTAAATATTATGTCAGAAATAAAAATATTATATAATATTATTTTTATTGATTTACAGATTAACTTCAATTGTTAGTGTCGTATTATATTACTAAAACTACACATCCTGTACGTCCATCTATTCGGTATTTTAGTTTTGAGTATAGTAACAGGTGTTTTAAATCCGTGAAATTTAAACTGGGCACCATCATGGTTATAAAAGATGGTGGATTGGATAGATAGGATAGTTGAATAAATAAACATTAAAGTGAGATTTCAATACAGCAAACGCGTTTAATTTTTCACAATGTTATGAGTAACTCACTCTTGAGTTGAACTCAAGATTGCCGACGCATTCATTGGCCGGCTTTTATACCTGCTCACCAATGAGCCAGACGCTTCGAAGCCATCTACCTATCTCCTTAATATATATAACTCAAAGGTGACTAAATGACTGACTGACATAGTGATCTATCAATGCACAAACCACAAGACGGGTCGGGCTGAAATTTAACATGCAGGTAAAAACGCAGGCATTCGCTAAGACAGGATTTAAGGTAAAGCTACTATGGATGTAGAAATCTCCTTTAAGAATGTTGATGAATTCCATCCCTAAGGATACAAAACAGGCGATAAAAAATAATACTCCTTAACGCGAGCGAAGCCGCAAGCAATAGGTAGTTCTACATAATTTGCAGGATAGCGGGAGCGCTGCTCAGCTTGAAGGTTCTAATAATAATAATAATAACAATAATAACGTGTAACACTTACAAAGATTAATCATTCTAAAAAAGGCCTCTGTGCTGTTGGCTTCGGCCCCACACATGCCTTCCAAAGGACCGGGCCACTATTTGGCCCGTGAATCTTAAGGATTTCGAAAACATAATAATAAAAAAGTTACAATAGTTCCAATAGTACTGTCCACAACAGGAGTAATCCCAAAACAACTACACCAATCCTTAAAAACTCTAAACCTTACACCTAACACATATTATCTCCTGCAAAAAGCCGTCATTCTCAACACTTGCCGAATCGTACGAAAATTCTTACAAATAGAATCTGCCTCACCACAACCAAACACTCACCGTCCCGCACAAAATATCAGCCACCTTTCACATAACCTTCTAGGTACCCAAACTATCAGTCAATCTACGGCAACGCCAAATATCATTTTACAATCAAATGATACCGTCCCGACCTTAGACCTAAATATAAACATAAATCCTGATATGCACTTGGCTTAGGCCCGTGTATATCAGTAAACCGGCAAAAGCCGAGAAAAACAAAGAAAGCTTAGAAATAATAATAAAATAATAATAATAATATATAATAATATTGTGCAAATTGTACATACTTTTGCACTATTTCCTTGCCATTGTACAACAGATGCTGCACTGTGAATGTATCCTCGATCTGAACTCTGAAAATTATTATACATTGGAAGGTTTCGTTTTTGTTGATTATATTAATAGCAGATAATTACAATTGGTTCAGCTTCGGACAAATTTAATGAAGGCACAGCATCAAATTTTAATCTCCTTTTTAAAGAAAATTCATTTTGCAATAATTGTCGGACAGAAGTGCTTAGAACAGATCCTGCTGTGTGGCTTCCAGTTCCAGTCAGGTCTCCCGACTCGTCTTATCCATTCTGTTTCATATTTCATTCTTTGGGAAACTGTAATATTATAATAACCTTAATATATCTGCTGATGCTGCTTCGCCGGAAAGCCTAACTCAAATATCGATATGTAAAAGCCACATCACTAGTTGAAATGTTACCTAGAAAATTTAATTGGATTTTTTGAGAAAAAGTAGACAAATACTGTTTTGGCTTTTATTTGAAAGTACAACTATAAGTAAGAAACATTTATATCATAGTTTACACACATTTCCTGATTTATTTAATATAAATTTAATCAAAAACTCACGAATGAAAGTGAATCTTTTCACCACTACTTTCTTTCCTTCCTGAATGTGAAAAACAACCGTCATAACACAAGACATGTTTTATAATCTAAAACACTTCAATAAGAACGAGTTTATAAGATAAATCACTATCTGAGCCAATCTGAGTGCAAATTACACAGAAAATATTTTTCTTATAATCAGGAGCCGCCAAACCACTGACAGTACTATAATCCGGCCATGTGAGCAAGGTGTCAAACTGTTTTAACAATCTTTAACAATGTACGTCAAAATGAGATTTTGAATTTGGTAGTATGTGAATGAGTCCAATGACATAACAGATGTGACGACCTGCTAATTATGAGAACAATGATCAGTTTGCTGTCTCATTTTCGCCTACGCAAAATCGTGTAGGGAGTGAGAGCATCAGGTATAAGTTTTTAATCGCTATTTTAACCCGGATTCTATGCTGTCTTAGATTAAGCATGTACTAGATGTAGTCATAAGACGTTGCCGCTCTTATATCATTGTAATGCAATACACGTCATGTATCTTTGTCTATCACACGAATCCTAGTTACTCGTAACTACTACTCGTAGAAAGACGGTTGATAGACGTTTGACAACTCTGACGTCGTGTCATTTTGTGGCCTCCAAAGAGGCCAAAACATTACGAGCTGTCGTGCAATTTTTCACAAAGTGCCATAATTTTAATAAATATTTGAAAAGAAATAAGTAACGTAGAAAAATGTCGTGTTCTGCGGTAAATTGTCTTCAAGAACCACCAAAGGAGGAGTAAAAGGCCCGGAATTATCATTTCATAAGTAAATATTTGACGACATTTTCATTCATATTACGTAGTTGTAATGAGACTTATGGATAAAAAACATGTAGTAGTGGACTTTAAATAATGTTAGACATACATTAGCTTGTATTAATTGTAGAAATTACGTCTAAAACAATTAATATTATGCATGAAAATTTAAGATGTTACATAGTGATGTACTCAACATAGAATTTAATTCCATCGATAGTATTTCTTTAACAGTTTCTTTTATACAATTATTGAATTTTTAGGTTCCCGAAATGTCCACAAATCAGAGAAGAATGGGTCAAAAGGTAAGGCGTGAAAACTGGGAGCCTACGAAAACTCCAGCTTTGCTCAAAAATTTTTGAGCAATCCTGTTTCATCGTAGGCTTTCCTATCCTATTCAACCTATCGCAGTCCACTGCTGGACATAGGTCTCCCCCATTTCGCGCCAGATATCCCGGTCCTCCGCTTTCCTCATCCAGCCTCCACCAGCGACCTTTCGCAAGTCGTCGGTCCATCGGCCGGAGGGCGTCCTACGCTACGCTTGCCGACGCGGTCTCCACTCCAGAACTCGTCTGCTCCAACGGCCATCGGTTCTGCGACATACGTGACCAGCCCACTGCCACTTCAACTTGCTGATCCGGCGGGCTATGTCGGTAACTTTAGTTCTCTTACGATTAAATCATTTCTGATCTTATCCCTAAGAGAGACCCGAGCATAGCTCGCTCCATTGCGCGTTGAGTGACTTTGAACTTGTGAACCAATCCCGCAGTCAGTGTCCATGTCTCAGCTGCGTATGTAGTACGGGTAGGACGCATTGCTCAAAGACTTTGTCTTTAAGCATTGCGGAATAGTGACGTGAAGACTGACGTACTTGCCGAATGCCGCCCAGCCCAACTGAATCCTCCTACTAGCTCCCTCTCGAATTGTGCCGGCCAAGTTGGATGGTTTGGCCCAGTAAAGTATTCTGCACAACTCGAGAAGGATGCCATCGACGCATATCGGTTGTGGCATGACATGTCATTGAACATGACTTTCGTCTTGTCCAAATTCATGCCAAGCCCAACTCGTCGGGAGATTCATTAGGCTATTCAGCATCTCGCAAGCTCTTCCGATGACTCTGCACGATGACGATATCGTCAGCAAACGCAGATGAGAAATATACTCTCCATTGACGTTGACGCCTCGTTCAGACCAGTCCAGGGTCTTGAAGACATCCTCCAATGCGTTTGTAAACAGTTTCGGGATATAACATCCCCCTGTCTCACACCACGACGCAATTGGATGGGTCTTGTCCGCTGGTCTTGGATCTGAACGGTCATCGTCGCTGCGTTGGAGAGACACTTCATCACCTCGATATATCGCCAGTCGATACCGCATCGCTGCAGAGCCTCCAGAACAGCCCAGGTTTCGATGGAGTCGAAGGCTTTCTCGTAGTCCACAAATGCCATACACAGCGGCTGGTTATACTCTTCGGTCTTCTGTATAAGCTGCCGAACAGTATGGATGTGGTCCACGGTGCTGTAGCCTTTTCGAAACCCAGCCTGCTCCGGTGGTTGGAATTCGTCAAGTCTTATGGCGAGACGGTTTGCTACAACTCTGGAAAACAACTTATAGACGTGGCTCAGAAGCGATATCGGTCTATAATTCTTCAAGAGAGTTTTATCACCCTTCTTGAAGAATAAGACGACAACGCTTCTGGACCACGCCTCGGTGTAGTTCCTGGTGGATGACGGCATTAAAGAGCTCAACTAATGCCCTAAGGACGGGCTGTCCACCGGCTTTTAGGAGCTCTGTCGTAATACCGTCATCCCCGGGGCCTCCCATTCTAAGTTGCTCCAGTGCTGCACTAATCTCGCTAACGTCAACATCCGGGATATCTGCGTATAATGGCGCCTTAGTGGGGCACGTGGATCTTCGGTGTCCTCGGTCTGTGGCTGATGAGCGCTCGATGAATACAGTCGTCCATAGAATTTCTCAACCTCTTCCAGGATCTGTGGGCGAGTCGAGCAATTGCCCATCTGCTGTCTTAAGCTTAACCAGATGGCCTTCCCAAGTGGTTTTTGGAAAACTTTGGGCCCCTGTTCGCTCAATAAGGTCCTTAATGAACCTTGTATTGAAACAGCGGAGGTCCCTGCGAACGAGTTTTCGTATCCGCTTGGAGAGAGCCTGATATTCCGGCGAAGCAACAGCAGCAGATGGCATCTCGCGTCTCAGCCTCATCAAATCCAGGGTTTCGGGAGAAAGTTTGGACGACTTAGCTCTTTCATCGGCGGGAAATGCCTGCGACCCAGTTACACACCCTTCACCACGTTGTCGGTTATCTCGTCCACGTCGCCAGTGGTTTCCAGCGAGTCGAATCGATTTTGAAGTTCCAATTGGAACTGTTCGGACCCATAGTGTATTTGGAGCGGCGTAGGTCTGAGAGTAGATTTTATTAAGCGAGACCGTTCGGTCTGAAAACATATATTCAAAGTGCCTCGGACAAGTCGGTGATCACTGCCGGTTTTAAACCTGTTGACCACTGAGACATCTTTAAATATATGTCGCTTATCCGCCATAATAAAATCTATCTCGTTCCTTGTCACAGTGTTCGGGCTCTGCCAGGTCCATCTTCTCTGAGGCTTCTTCTTAAAGAAAGAATTCATCAAGAAGAGCCCCTCCATTTCGAGGAAGTTGACCAGCATCTGCCCCCTGTGATTCCTGCGCCCCAATCCATGAAGTCCGATTTTCGATTCGCCGCGTTCTTGTACTCCCACTTTAGCGTTGAAGTCCCCCATAACAACATTGTAGAAGGTCGAAGTTGTGCCATGTATGGCTCTGGAGATATCCTCATACATGGCTTCAACCTCTTCGTCAGAGTGTGACGAGGTCGGCGCATATACCTGTACCACCTTCAGGGAGTACCTGTCGGTGAGTTTAAGTACAAGGTATGCTACCCGGTTCGACACACTACTGATTTCCACAACGTTGCTGACAAGGGACTTGTGAACAGAAAACCAACACCACCTGGGAAACCCTATCACCTTCTCGGAAGTAGAGCAAGTCCGGAGTCCAGGGTCATCGTGTCCTCCCCCTCTCTTCGGACTTCAGATAACCCCAGTATGCTCCAGTTAATACGACTTAGCTCTTCTTCTAATTCGGAGAGGTGATGGTCCAGCCGCATCGTACGCCCATTGTACGTAGCCAGTGACAGTTTTTGTAGCAGCCTACCGTAACCCGGGGATTCTTCGCACCCCCCGCCCCACCGTGACCGCGACCGCTGCCGTGGTCGGGAATAGTGGGGCTGCCGGGAACTGGGGCCGATTCTTTGTGGCGCTTCTCATGAGGGGTAAATGCCCGTAGTCACCACGCTGGGCAGCGGGTTGGTGACCGCAGTGTAACCAGTACGCAGGATGGCGCTGCTGCCCACCATCCGGTATAAGATCCCTTAGTCGGCTCCTACGACACCCTCGGGAAGAATAGGGGCATCGTAGGCTTATCAATAAAAAAACTGAAATCCGATGCAATACCAACCATTTTTGAAGGACATCCTGGATATTATCAACCTGTTAGTTATTTTTACTATTTAGACCCTTTTATGCGAGTCTTTTCTGTATAACTGGTTAGAGAAAGTAAGTTTTTTGTTTTCTTTAGATAGAAATAAATCTGTTTCTATACTATATATTTTAAAGTTTAAATTGGAATAGCATGACAATAAAAAGCGTACCGATAATGAAGTATGTTGTTTAAAGGCATACAAATAAAGTTCCTTTACAACAAACTACTGAGTGACAGATCTATCCGATCTGTCAGATTTTGTTCCACAAATCGTCGTGGGACTTCTTTCGTAAAACAGACGTTATGTAGAAACTTACACAATCACAAAGAGAATGGCGATTCGCGTAGTTCAAATATTAGAGAAAAAGTCAAACTTGTTAATATTATAAAAGATATTTTATTAATTTCACATAGTTGGAAATCATGTTTTTTGAGGAAATGCTCACTGTAGATAGCTGATTAAGGACAAAAACAATTGCAAATTGATAATGGCCATTGAATAACTACTTACTGAGTTTCTTGCCAGAGTCTTCTTAATATAATCAAATCTTTGAACCGGTGTGGTAGATTCAAAATACTTTTTAATTTCTTTTTAGGGTTCCGTAGTCAAACAACAAAAAACAGAACCCTTATAGATTCGTCATGTCTGTATGTTTTTCCGAATATCACATCAACTTTTCTCAGAAAAATTAAAAACTATAAAAATATTGTTATAATTTTGCAATAACATATTTGTGTTCTGTAATCCACATTATAATTTTAACAAAAAAACATGCAAAAAAAAATTTTTAGGTCGCATATTTAAAACTGAAACTTTTTTTCATGATACCCACTATTGTGGGTTATCAATGTAGGTATGTATGGGTCTTTAAAAATGATAATGAGGCTTTCAGTATATATTTTTTAAATAAAATAATTTTTAAGTTTGAGTTTGTGAGTGTTATTTAAAATTTGTTATTTTACCGTAAAAATATAATATAGTCTATTTAATACCTACCAATAATATTTTGTTTTATTTGTTCCAACATCATCTAATTTTTACCCCAGGAAGACCAAACTTCAAAATATTTGCGTATAAAATTTATTATGGTAACGCTTTATTTTTAATTTTTGTTGTAGACAAAATTAACAGCGTTGCTGTATCTGACTCCATGTTATTTTTAACACAATTTATAATCATCTAATTCTGCAGGTGCGACGACGACGCCCGGCTTAATTCTAGCAATATGTTCGATACCAAGGTCACATCCCTAGTGACGCACACTAATACAAATCTGTAACTGCACACTAACAAAAATTAGACACCGCCTTTCAATATACAGTCTGTCTACCTCATAATATGTCTATGTATGCTGTAGTTCTAATTCTATGATTAGAACCAATAGAACCAAATGACATTTCAACTTGTGACAAATGTCATTAGTAGAAACAAAATTCTATAAGCATTTCCTACTCTGACACGTCTTTTTAGTCGTATGCTAGAAGAGTACAAAAGCTACTTTCCGAATTCTTATTTTAGCGCTACCTCTACAGCTTGTCATTATTCTAAGTTCTAGTCAATCAAAAATCCATAGACCAATCCATAACAAAATCAAATCTCATTTGTATCAAACTTTTTTTTTCGCCTTAATTCGAATCTCAATTAGNAGCATTTATTGAGTTCCCAAGATTCTAATAGCAAGTTAATGGACCTGCTATTGGAATTGCAGCCACAACCCTGGCTCTCTGTGACCTTGTGTTTGCTTTCAGAAAACGTAAGTTTTTATTGAAAATGTTCTTTTTATATTTTATAACTGTATCTTTATTGATGGATGTTTCAATATTTTTTCACACATAGATAATATTTCTTTCTTTTTCAAGTCATACTTCTACACTCCATCACCAAATTAGGTATAGTAGCAGAAGGATGTTCAACATTACATTTTCAAGAATAATGGGAGAAAGGAAGTAATTACATTTTCTTGCCAAACATTAAATAAAATGGAAAAGTATACTTTTTTAGGATTCTGTACCAAATTGCCTACATACAGAATCTGTTTTTTCTAAAATTATTAGTTCAACCTATTCAAACTTTTTAAGTTTATGTATTGTGAAAACGTGGTCGCTTACTAAGGGCCTCTTAAATAGGCTTAAAGTTGCTCAACGCTGCTATGGAAAAGGGATATGTTAGTGTTTCCCCCGATAAGATCCGGAACACGGATATCCGTAGAGAACTAGAGTGACCGACATAGCCCACAGGATAAGCCAAGTTGAAGTGGCAGTGGCAGGCACATAGTGCGTAGAAACGATGGCCGATGGGGGAAGGTTCTCGAGTGGCGTCCGCGTAACGGAAAACGAAGCGTAGCCGACCCCCAACCAGATGTCTGATGATCTGGTTAAGGTGGCAGTAGCAGAGGATGTCAACTGCAAGGGATCGCGTCCGCGTGGAATCATTAGGGGAGGCCTTCGTTCAGCAGGACTTTCTAGTTGTAATGATGATGATGATGATGATTCTGTACCCAGTTGCTATTAATATAGTTTTGGCCAAAAGCTTGAAAAAAATAAACTCAAACATTTTACTGGGTATCAATGTGTAGTCTTTAAAATTATGTTATATTTTTTTAATTAATATTTTTAAAAATTGAATATATACATCTTACTCCAAAATAATGGGATTGATAAAATTACAAAAAATAATATAATGTACATTACCATGAAATTCACAACTAAATTTGGTTTGTGAGTGATTCTAGTCAGTGGTTTTTTAACTGCAGTAGGGCGGAGTGCCTAAGTAAATAAAAAATATTTTATATTACTTGCTGTTGAAACATCACTGGCGAGCCAACTTGCACTTGTCCAATTTTATTTTTTCATAGTATGTTTATACTTGTGAAATAAATAAAAAAAATAGTTTTTGTTTTAGGCATTAGAAATGTTATTATTTAATCACAAAAATGCCGCACAAGAAGCGCTAGAATGTGGGTTTGTCAATGAGGTGTATTTAAACCTGAGAAATCCAGATAAAGTATGAATCGCATAGTGGAAGTATAAATTTTAAGATGTGAGTCACTTGTTGAATCGAAGAAGTTAATAAGGAGCCAAGTAAAAAGAGCATATGCTGAAGCTGAATGAAGTTGAGCTAGATATGTAAGTAAAATGCATTCCAATTCAAGAAGTAAACTTTAGTAGTACAATTATTGTTAATGAGTTAATACTAATTGTTATAATGTATAACAATACTTGTAAAATAAATGTTTTGTAAAAAATGGATGGTTGCATATTTTTTAAGTGTTTTATATTTATCAGGGTGATTACTATTTTGTAAAGGCAAAAGTTTATTTTCACTTGTGGTATATATATTTAATTATTGTTGTTTGTATAAATTACTTAATAAATGTTTAAATTTATATTGTTTTTGTTCAATATATTTGTCATTTTATTTAATTAATATTTTTGCATTCTCTTAGAAATGTAAACACCTTAACAAATTAATGTTTAATAATGAAAAAAGTGTAGACAGTACTTTTTGTATTTGAGTTTAAAAGGTAGCTGGTCATGCTAGGTTATTCGTAATGAGGACAACGGTTTGCTAGTGATCAATCAGAATGTTTTTGCTGTGAATGATCTTCTGGGGATTTTGCATTTGCCACTCATTTATTTATCTAACTTCCTTCAAATGTCTGTGTACTGATATCTTTTTGAGTGGACATGCTATAATATTCGGCCTTGGTTCTGCGATTTGTGATAGCCCACTGCCACTTCAACTTGCTGATCCGTGAAGTTTATTGGTAACGTTAGTTTTTATTTCTATTGACTATACATCCTGGTGTCTCTTAAGGATCTGTTCTATCAGCGAAACTTTTCCGCTGCACACAAGACCTGTGGCACCCGTATATTGATTGGTGGTGTATGTTATTGATTATGCAAAAGATAGCACCGTCACAGATCTCACTGATACTAGCTCGGTGAGACCAAGTCTTTAGTAGGCTATAGTTTTGCGAATTAACACTTCGGTAAAGCAATGTATGACTAGGGCAAGATAGACCTGGATGAATCAACGCCAACAAAAGGCTTGTCCGTTTTCCGCCAAAAGGATTCCTTTTGAAATAGCTCCTACTTTCCTGAACTGAATATCTGGTCCAGTTCGGCTCCAGTCGATGTGACTCCGATAAAGAACTAACTCGAGCTCTTAAATGCGAATATCTAATCTCACCTCAACTTCGGTAGGTAGGTAGTAATCCAAAGCCAAAACTGCTGCTAAACAATTTGGCATCATCTTTATAGTTCCGCCATACTTCACACTGCATCAACTGCTCCACTTGTACCAATACATGTTTGGTCGTGTATGGAATACTGCCGCTAAAGGATGGCTCTACCACATAGGTATCATCAGCTCGACGCTTTGGACTCAGTTGGTGAAAACAGCCAGGAGACTCGATGATGACAATACGCTCATTGCGGCTCATGAGAATTTGAAGTGATCGGCATAAAGTCTCCTGCCCATCGGTGTTTTATAAGAGCTATTTCGAAAAGTTTTCCAATTAGGTAGGAACCAACTACACAATTTAATACCACCCTCTTTTTATGTCATCATTGAGCGGAACGGTCATACATAACATGACATACCTACATAGATACATGAATGTTGGCGTGACCATTTAGATTTAAACACACATATATTTTTGCATTTTATTGAGCCCAAGTTATTCTTCAATAATCATGAAGACACGAACTTCAAGCTTTTCCTCAATATCGGACCTTTTTCGGCCAAACAATCCGAAAGGCTTGCGATCGAGGGACCTTAGCAGTACTCGATTAAGTGTACTGAAACAGGAAATTCAGACCGATCTACATCTTATTCCGCTAAGTGAGTAATTGCCAGTGTCTGCTATCCTAATTTTATTGGAGCAATGATAACAATAGCAATTATGATAACATATGTTTTATAATATCTACGTGTTACCTACTTCACTTTTCGGAGCTGGTATTTAAAAGTAGTTTAAGTATGAATTATGTAAAGTCGTGTAGGAATGTATGGGGTAACAACATACACCTTGAGACCAAGTCAATCTGACTGGCATCCTGCCAAACAACGTACCGAAGCTTGAGACCACCACCAACACGTACCTACAAAACGAGGGCGGTGGTAATGTCTACCAATATTTTATAACTTATTTATTATGGTTTTAGAAGATGCGTACTCTCTCCTTGGAACTGATCCCGTACAAGGGCTATCGAGTGAAAGAGCAGCGGATCTTTTGATATACTATGGTCATAACACTCTTACTCCGGCAACACAGGATGGATGGCTCCGCGTTTTATTTGTGTCCTTATGCACAGGTCTACAACATTTTATTTATACAGTGTGTTTTTTTTTGTATCCATTGATTTGCCTCATATTTAAATGACGGAGTACGTCATTTAAATCAAGAGTAGGTTCTTATTAAATAAAAAATCTAGTTCTCTATTCCACCTTGCATATTATAATGACCCTGTATATTGTACTTATTACTAAATCTTAAATAAATACTGACTTTATCGGATGATTACTTACAAAACCAAGGCAACATTATATGGGGATCAGAGCCTTGCCCTTTCCCATCAGAGAAAAGAAGGCTATCTGACATGGTGTTTAACCCATAGAACGCCGGGAATCCCGACATATAGAAAATCTATTGTGTCTGGTGCCTTAAGGTGTCATTGGCGGTCAAAGGGTTAAGTAAAAATCTTTAAATTCATCTAATGCTCCATGAGCATTATAGTTTGTCCGGTAGTATATTCTATATAATTGGTTTGAAATACTTACCTATACAGGGATTAGGTAGGTAGGTACATAATCAGAAGTTATCTAACTAAGCCTTTACCCTACAATTATAGACTATCCTATGTGCCTTATTTACGTACATCGATAATACCCAAACATCAGCATGATAGTCTAGTCTCTCTCTTCAACCGATCGCAGTCTAGTCTAGTATTGAATAATTTCAGGTTTCTCAATATTGATTTGGCTAGGTGCGTTATTATGTCTTCTTGCGTACCTGATAGAGTCGTCCACAAAAGCTAAAGCCAGCAAAGATAATTTGTATCTTGGCTGCGTACTTATCGGGGTTGACATTGTTTGTGGACTATTCAGTTTTTATCAAAATTACAAAAGTTCTAAGGTAAAGTTATATTTAAGTAAGTAGTGGTACCCAGTGTAAGAAATATATAAAACAAAACAGTTAAATTGTAAAAAGCAGGTATGTGTTTGAAATGTTTTGTTTTATTTTCTATTTCGTTGAAGTATTTTACTTAATCTTAACATCCCATTCAGACAACATACTCTCACATCTTAACACAGGCAGGGTATGTATTTCATACCTAAGTAGTGCATATGTGCGCAACATATTCTCATATAATATGTATTTCTTTATTTATTATTGAGGAAGACTTTGGTGTGGACATTATAGATATAAACTTCTTACAGATAATGAAAACCTTTAATAACATGATACCCGAGTATGCTTCTTGTATACGGGATGGAAGTATGAATTCAGAAACCCTGGTTCGAGACCTCGTCAAAGGTGACATCGTATATGTGAAAGCTGGTGATGTTGTCCCGGCCGATATTCGCATTATCGACAGTAAAGGATTCAAAGTGTGTAATTAACATTTCAAATTAATTTTATGCTTCCCGTGAGATCTTACATAAAAATAAGGCTTATTGGTAAAAAATATAAAACATTTTTAGTCCTAACTATGTAGCGTGGACTGCTAGACTAAAAGGTCGGATGCTCTGCATTGTTAGGAATTTTATGTAATATAGGAACACTTTTACGATGTTTCAAAAGCCAGACAGACCGTTAAGCATCGCAAATTTTGTCCGGACCGGCAATCAAAACCTTAGGTACCTACCTACTATACCTATCCAGCTTTGGCAACCCTACTTGGAAGGTAGGTTGCACATAGCAGTGGGTAGTTATCAAAGTTTATCTATTTATTTAATTTAAGTTTATTTAGTATATATATCATTTTGTCCCAATGCTATGAATACTTATAGGTAATAGAAAGATGAATTAAGTATTGTAATATTGGAGGGATTGGATAAATTATTAATTAAACATGCGTTTCACTAATAGATAAAACAGTACCAACTTAATTGGAAACAGTTGAACCTCTGTTTCTCAATACCAATATCAGAGGTTGTAGTTTAAAGAGGTTAATGCTCCTTCGCAGAATGTCCCTTTCGCAAAATGTCCGCTGGTCGCAAATCGTCTTCATAATTTGTGTTCGATCCAGGTGGACAACTCCTCTTTGACTGGCGAAAGCGTTGCTGTTTCGCGCGGTAATGTTGACGGTACGCCAAACATCTTGGAATCGCCAAATGTGGCGTTCTTTTCATGTTTATGTGTTGAAGGATGGGCGTTAGGTAAGTATAAACTAGATATACAGGGTGAAGAAACGAGAACATTGGCATTTTTAGGGTTCCGTAGCCAAATGGCAAAAAACGGAACCCTTATAGATTCGTCATGTCTGTCTGTCTGTCCGTATGTCACACCCTTTTTTCTCCGAAACTATAAACACTACACTATTCTTAATAAGTATATGTATTCTGTGAACCGCTATTAGGTTTTGACAAGAGACTTGAAAAATAATTACTATATTTTGGGGTTCCCCATACTTTGAACTGAAACTCAATATTTTTTTTTCATCGTAAGATTCCAAAATATGAGTCCAAAAATAGGTCGAATGGATGCCAATGATTCAAAATTCACGCTGTACTTTACCTAATCTAAATCTACAGTTTCTTTGTGTCTTAGTCCATATCTTAGTTCATATTTGGCAACTTCTAGGTTTGGTAATGTGTGGCGGAGACCTAACGGCTCTGGGAAGAGTTGCTGGTTTGGCAGCGAGGCTTCATCCCGCGCCGTCGCCATTGTCTCGGGAAATATCACGATTTATGCGCTATGTTTCTGTCTGGGCACTATTCCTTGGGATATTCATCGCTGGTGCCTCCCTGGCACTGGGATACTCGTTCATGCAAACCACTGTGTTTGTGATAGGAATGATCGTCGCTAATGTGCCGGAAGGTTTGTTTTACAGTTATGGTTCATTATTGCATGAACCCAGCTCAGGATTGACAACCTATTCTAGCTATTAATTTAATCCTATTTCTATCCTTCTATTCTGTAAGATGATGTGGCCTCTGCGGTCAAGTGGGCTGTAACCCACTTAGACGTTTGGCTAAGATCGCTGCGTTGTGGGTTTGAATCCCACACGAAACGTCACTGTGCGACGATTTTCCCAGTTTGGTTAGGACATTGCAGGTCGACTCACGTTACCATCTTAAACAGAAGATGATTCCTTGCTTCTGAGGGCACGATAAGCCGTCGGTCTCGGTTACAATCTTAGAATGGTAATCGTTAATGCCCACCAATCCGCATTGGGCCAGCGGGATGGGTTACGGGCCAATCCCTCCTGAAGCTTTGTTGTGTGGAAGAATTAATTGCAAAAATATGCAAACTGTTTGTAGTTCGGGTAATTACCTAGGCCTGTCCTGTACCTAGGGTTTCAGAATAAAGTAGGTATTTTTTATCAGAAAACAGTAGACCATTATGGGATCACTCACCCTTACTTGTCATTGCATTTTTCTTTGTAAAAAAACGTTGTAGACAACTAATAATAAAATAAAACATGCAACTATTTTTTTTTTCTTTTTATGGCATTACTATAATAAACTATATTACTATAATAAATATAAGATATTGATAAAGGAGCCTATTTAATTGCTTTATGATTTCTTGCAAACATGAACGAATACCAAAAGTGAGAGATAGGTACCTATGTCCATAAGATTTTCGAAAGGTGGTTAGGTACATAGTTTGCATTGAACTAATGATTTTGATCTAATTCATCCAGTTGACCCTGTAACCACCTCTACCTTATCCACCACCTACTCTAACTTTAATTCTCAAAGGTCTCCAACCAACCATAACGGCATCTCTGACATTAACTGCACAACACATGTTGAAAAAGAAATGTTTGATAAAGAATCTGGAAGCCATCGAAGCATTAGGAGCTTGTACTACAATTTGCTCTGATAAGACTGGCACTCTCACTGAAAACAAAATGTGTGTAAAACACGTCTGGATGTCGAATAAAACTTATTCAGTTACGGAAACCGATTTTTTGAGTAAGTACCTAGATATAATAAGCTCTGATACTTTAACGGATAGACTTCGGTAATTTTATTAACAAATCCAGACGTAGAGTATTACAGAGTGTAGGTAGAGCATCAAGTAGAGTACTGTGTTGATGACCGGTTTAGTGATTTGGTACCGTATTCGGTACCTACTCGCGCAGCTTATCTTATTGACCTTCTTTTTAATAAACAGCCAGCAATATATTTTAAATAAGACGAAATAAAAATAATACGAAACATTATGCATCTTCCCTAGTAGGTAAAAACAGTGTAGACATACATACCTACGTGTCAGTTTGTATTTTTCTGGGTATTTTCTAGGTATATTCTGACACCGTCCTCTATTCCTTGTAAGTTGACCCCAACTTGCGTCAAATACCCCGTTTCTTATCTCGTCTCTCAATTCACGTAGACCTCCAAAGAGAAATGGGAAGCAGCTCTATCTTGAGTACTACTAGACTTGATAAAATTTTTTAGACTTGATAAAATTTTATGATTCTATAAGTTTATTAAATGTTAGTAAAATCATTCTGTTCACATTACAGTAAGAATGTGCCGCAGGAAGAAAACAATATAAGATTTAAATTAAACTTGACATTAGATTCAATAGCTTTTACTAATAATCCATCATTACATTTAATTGACATTAACAAATTGTTAAATTTAATTGTTTAGTGACAAAAGATAACTATTATCTTTCAACTTATTTTAAGGGACAAATAGCAAATTCGCTATCTTATTATTTTAAATATTTAGCCAATAACATGGCTATACAACCTGCTTTTTTTGAGCAGAATAAAAATACTTTAAGGACTTTGGAATTTGTTCCAAATCATTTAAATTATATAAAAGACAATAGAGCAGACTCTTGCATACCAACAAATATGCATTTGACAACAGAGAACCCAACTAGCAATCATTTAAATGTAGACATCAGAACATACAAGGGCTCTCTGGCAAAGACCTAGAAGTGGGATTATTTTTAGTACATAAAATGTACATGTATTATTATTACTGAACACTGGATTAGGAAAAATAATTATATTAATAATAGATAATTATAAGTTGGTAGTTTGTTTATGAGAGTCTGCTATTAGAGGTGGATCACTTATACTTTACAAGAAAATTAAAATTTAAAAACGCAAAGATATTGTCCAACACTCTTGTAGCTGCAGTACATCAGTCATCGCTCCCGCTCCGCAGCCGCGGACCACTGAATAGCGCGTCTGATAAAACTTCAATATTATTGTACTTCTGATATATTTCTGACATACTTCTAATATACTTCTATACTGTTATTCTACACTCACCGTGACTTTCATTGGAAACACCTAAGCAAGAAAACTACCTCAAATTGGAGTCAGATATCTACAATTAGGATAACAACATATCAACAACCAATATCCTAAATTGGTGACCACCGACTGAACAAGAAGCAACCTGCAACATAATTCAAGATGGGAATCGACCACCGCCAACAGACTTGAACACCAGCTCGCCTGCTCCAGCAAATGCCACCGCCACAGCCACAGAAGTATCAGGTATTGCGCTATCAATGCGCGTACCAACCTTTTGGCGCGACAGACCACGCTTATGGTTCATCACTTTCGAAGCCGCCACGCACGATTTAAAGAAGGGGCAGACCAGCTGGCACAACTTGACAAGCAAGATATCGAGCAAATTAGTGACCTGTTATACAACCCACCAGCCGAGAACTACTACACGCTCTCAAAAACCGGCTTATCTCCGTGTACGAGGAATCCGAAGGCAGGCAGTTCCAGAAGCTGTTATCAGATATGGAACTCGGCGACCAAAAGCCAACGCAACTATTACGCCGCATGCGAGACCTCGCACGAGAAAAAGTTCCAGAATCCACACTTCGACTCATGTGGATGAACCATCTCCCAGCCCACGTCAGATCGGTACTAGTCGTCAGCGACACCATCAGCAAGACTGCCGCACTCGACGAACTCGCACTACTTGCCGACAAAATGCTTGAGCAAACGCAAGAGGTCAACGCAATATCACCACAAATGACGCATCCATCACCGTCCACATCACTTCTAACGCAAGATACAAATTTTATCATCGAAGAAGTACGCAAGCTATCATTAGAAGTTGCCGCTCTTCGTTCCCGCCCACCATACCGACGGAACCATGTGCCATTCAGCCGTCGAACGCAGCGTGCCTACCATAACTCACGTTCGCCATCTCGTTCGCGTACTCATCACGCCACCGAGCAGCCACGTGCCTGTTACTACCACCAAAGATTTGGACAGCACGCGAGGAAATGTCAGCCTCCTTGTTCCTTCAACAGACTACCAAATAAGCCAGCCAACATTGAAGAACCGTCGTCGTTAAACTAGACAGAACGTTAGATGCGGCGGGTTCCGACGTTCAAGGCCAATCATACCGTCTTTTCGTGACCGACAAGGTATCTAGACTCACGTTTCTCATTGACACTGGTGCCAACGTGTCAGTCATCCCACGAAAGAAAGGGTCAACCAAGAAGCCACTGTCATTCAACCTATATGCTGCGAACAACACGAAGATAAACACTTACGGCGAACAAACACTCGAACTGAATATCAACCTGCGAAGACCGTTCAAGTGGAAATTCATTATCGCCGACGTCAGCAAGCCCATCATCGGAGCAGATTTCCTGTGTCACCATGAACTCCTGGTGGACATGAAGCACAAACGCCTCATCGACAACATCACCAAGCTGTCAATCCACGCTCCAGGTTGCTACACTACAATGCCTACCATACGCAGCATCGATATTCAGCAATCATACCATGACATCCTAAGCAAGTTTCCTGGTATCACACGTCTCACATCAATGAAGCTCACGCCGAAACACCGAGTAGAACACTACATCGAGACAACCGGTCCACCACTACATTGCCGCGCACGACCTATACCACCACATCGCTATAAGCAAGTTCAGAAAGAATTTGAATTCATGATGGAACAAGGCCTATGCAGACCAAGCAAAAGCCCATGGTCCAGCCCACTTCACGTCGTGCCCAAGAAAAATGGAGACCTACGAGTTTGCGGAGACTACCGTCGTCTAAACGCAATCACCAGACCAGATCGCTATCCGATACCGCGCATCAAGGATTTCACATACCAGCTCGCCGGCAAGACCATCTTCTCAACAATCGATTTAAATAGAGCATACCAACAGATACCCAACAAAGAGACCGATATTGAGAAGACTGCTATCATCACACCCTTCGGACTGTTCGAGTTTCCACGTATGTGCCCGGGACTAAAGAATTCTGGCCAGACCTTCCAACGATTCATCCATGAAGTACTCCGAGGTCTGGACGTTTTCCCTTTCGTGGATGATCTGTTAATCGCATCAGAGTCTGAAGAACAGCACCGAGAACATCTACACGCCGTGCTACAACGACTCGATGAAGCCGGCATTACCATCAATCCGTCAAAATGTAATTTCGGCAAGAGCACAGTGAAATTCTTAGGCTACCAAGTCTCATCATCCGGCATCATACCACCTCAAGACAAGGTCGAATCAATATCAAGCTATCCAAGACCTAAAACAATTCAACAACTAAGAACATTCCTCGGTATGATAAACTATTACCGAGAACACATACCAAACGCCGCCTTACTTCAAGCTCCATTAAATAATTACCTACATGATTCTAAGAAGCGAGATAAGACCGAAATACAATGGACACCTGAAGCAATCAACGCCTTTGAAAAATCAAAACAATGTTTACAAAACGCCGCACTACTAGCCTATCCGCATAGCTCCGTCCCGATCGCCCTATTCTGCGACGCATCGAACACTTGTGCAGGCGCCGTACTTCAACAACGTGTAAAAAAATCATGGCAACCACTTGGTTACTACTCAAAGAAATTCTCAATAACACAGCAAAAGTACAGTACCTACGACAGGGAATTACTATCCATCTACATGGCTATGAAACATTTCAGAAAAATGTTTGAAGGACGTGAACTCATAATATTTACCGACCACAAGCCATTAACATACGCGCTAACAAAAACAATATCCGATAGCGAAACCCCACGCCGCTCAAGACATTTATTATTCATAGCTGAGTTTACAACTGATATCCGACACGTCAGCGGAAAGGACAACACAGTCGCCGACGCACTCTCACGCATTGAAACATTAGATTTTCCCACGCAAATCGACTACGAACAGCTAGCAGCGAAACAACAAGATGATACCGAATTACCAACATTACTGCAACAACCGAACATTCAAATTAAGAAAATTCAAATGAACAATAACAACATTTACTGCGAGACTTCAACTGCAAACATTCGTCCATACTTACCTACTGACTTTCGCCGTACGGCATTTGACACCGTGCACAAAGTCAGCCATCCCGGCATTCGGACTACGCGCAAACTCATGCAACAACGATTCTTTTGGCCATCTATGAATACCGATGTCGGCAACTGGACGAAGACCTGCATTCCATGTCAACGTGCTAAAATTCATCGTCATACGCAAGCCAATACTTCATCATTCGCCGCTTGCGAACGGTTCGATCACCTACATATCGACATTGTAGGACCACTCACAACAAGCGAACGCGGACATCGATATCTTCTAACAATGATCGACCGAACTACACGCTGGCCTGAAGCAATAGCCATAAAAGAAATTACCAGCGAAGTTATAGCACACAACATATATCAACACTGGATATCAAGATTCGGTTGTCCCAAAACAATAACATCCGACCAAGGACGACAATTCGAGAGTCAGCTGTTTCGCGCGCTTACAAACCTACTCGGCGCGGAAAAAACCCGAACGACTGCCTATCATCCGCAGAGCAACGGCATAGTTGAGCGCTGGCATCGTTCGTTGAAAGCTTCACTAATGGCTAGACTGGACTCGAACGCGAAGTGGATCGACGAGCTACCCACCGTGCTTATGGGACTACGCGCAGCGATCCGCACCGACACAAACACTTGCGCCGCGCAACTTACATATGGACAATCAATACGCCTACCTGGAGACTTCATCACCCCATCAACATCACCAGTCAAGATGGACCACGACTTCGTGAACCGACTCCATAGCTCCATAACATCACTAACGCCGACGTATCAACCGCATAGCAACAAGCGAAATATGTTCGTGCACACCGACCTATCGACCTGCAATCAAGTTTTCCTACGAGTCGACGCCGTACGAAAACCACTACAACCACCGTACGAGGGTCCATATCCGATCATCAAGCGCCACAGTAAATTCTTCGAAATCCAGCTGCCAGACAGAACCGCAACAGTTTCAATCGACCGATTGAAACCAGCCTACATTATCAACATTACACACAACGACGCAGAGCCAGTTAACAACCGCCAGCTACACCATCTCCATTAAGAATTCAAGACGCTGCAGCCACAGACAGGAGAACGCAATCCGGGAGAAGAGTTCGCCTGCCTGTACGCTTCGCTTGAGGGGAGTTCTGTAGCTGCAGTACATCAGTCATCGCTCGCCGCTCCGCAGCCGGACCACTAAATAGCGCGTCTGATAAAACTTCAATATTATTGTACTTCTGATATATTTCTGATATACTTACTTCTAATATACTTCTATACTGTTATTCTACACTCACCGTGACTTTCATTGGAAACACCTAAGCAAAACTACCTCAAATTGGAGTCAGATATCTACAATTAGGATAACAACATATCAACAACAATATCCTAAACTCTATTGAGCGAACTTGAGCTTTCCTGTATAGACTGAGCAATTATTAAAGTATGTGTATATAGACCTCCATCTTCTGATTTAACTTGTTTGAGACCACTATGGAAGAAGTTCTGAAAAAGGTTTGTAAATCAACCAGAAAAAGCTCAGTCAGGTTCATTAATCTATTTAAGTCTTTTAATTTAAATAATCAATTTGCTGAGCCTACAAGAGCTACTCCTACACTACCTGCTTAGATAACATTTTTGTGAAAATATAATTCTTGAAAAATCAATAATTAATTGCTTGCAATCGGACCACAATGGACAGTGGCACAATTTGAGCACTGTCATGTCTCCAAAAATTTGGATATTGTTTGTAGGCCAATAAATAATAACCGTATAATAAATACAAGACTCTCGTTGACTAAACA